>CM076584.1:1028370922-1028529801 GCA_034641835.2 Pinus albicaulis
TCTCTATTTTAACTAGGTCAAAGAAGAAAATTAATATAACCAAGATTAGAACGAACTCTCATGAGCTCCATAGTGAAACAGGTCATTGGACATGTTAGCACTCAAATCTACCTCAGGCTGAAATGAAGTAAAACTCAAGGCTACATCAAACCACGCTCAGCCTCGTAGCTAGCCCTACGAGGACAGGAGAGGGCTCTCTCCGTCAATCTCGAGAAAATAAGCGATAAGATGCGAGATGACTTACAATAAGAACTGATTTTAGGCTAGTAAAGAGATAGGTATGTTTGATTTTTGGTTTTTTGGGTTTTCGCTGGAGTAATGGGAAAACAAAATTTTGGGTCCGGGGATAAGGTCAGACCTTTGCAGAGTTCAAGCTGGGGCAAGGTAGGTGATGATCTTGATGCTTCGAATTGGATTTATGGATAGATTAGACCGACGAGGAGCTGAAGAGGGCAAAGAAGAACTTGGATCCTCTCCAAACAGCAAAAAACATATAGAACTAACTGAATTCAAAGGCTAAGCACTGTAAACAATGGATTCAACCTTAATCACTCATTCAATTTAGTTCAGAAGCATAATGAAAGGATGGCATACATTAAACATGAAGAAACTTACAGTAAACAAAGGAGAAACATCATAAAGAACAGAACACCACAAGGATCCCAACAAGTGCCGCAAAACCCCTGATCTTTCCTTAGCCAAAATATGAAAAATATGTACAATAGTATCAAAAGTATCCCAAGAGTCCAACCTCTCCAACCTCTGAAAATGATTGAGAAATTACAATATATAGATCACTCTAACACCTTTCCCCACCTCTAGGGGTCTAATTCCCTCTTCAGGGATCAGTTTCAACCAATTCTAATCATGGAACTACAATCTAGGCAGCTAACAACTTGCCTCTAAAAGAGTGGAAACTGATCCATTACATGATTTTTTACTCTTTTGAGAGTGAATCTTCTAGAAAAGATAAAAACAAGCCAAAGTTACATGCCAAACATGAATTTACATCATAAAAACCCAATAATTCTATCCATAGGCAAAACTGGTCCAAAATAGGCGAAATACTGAGCTGGCAGCTGAAAACTCAAAAAAAATCTCTAGGTGGATCGCTCCTGAACTGCGTGGGTCGCTCATGTTCCAGGCTGATTTTGAGGTAGCTCCCGACATCCAAATTGAGCTCATGATAGCTCGTTGGAAAGCCCTGGATGTCTACTTTCCAACCCAAGTGGAATTTATGAATTTGGAGTTTATTTGACCCTCCAAAACCTCATTCTCCCAGAGGTACTTCCTGCTGGTGCAAAAGGTGGCAGCAAGGTGGTTTTCATGGTGTTTTTGAGCTGTTTGACCATCCCGATTTTGTTGAAATGCTAAGTTGACTTCAGAGGATGCATAATTAACCATGAAAAATCCAAAAATGTAAAAATCTCCTCCAGAAAGTGTCTCAAAAAAATGCGAGCGCATGAGCGCGCGACCCACGTAGCTGCAAAACCTGTTTTTTTAGACCAAAAATTTGGAAATGACAAAAATTTCTCCGAATTTGCCCAAATTCGGAGCGGAGGTCCTCCATCATGTGTCTTGCCCATTCAATGAAGCCTCGGCCAAAATCCGAAGTGGATTAGGCCTTTTCCGCCGCCGAAGTGCCTTGCGCAACCTCCTCTTCATGATCCTCATCCTCGCTTTGCAAACATGCATGCGAGCCCAGTAATGGCCTTTCATGTGGCGAAGCAAGTCTTTGTCTCGATTGGCCTTCACCAACAGCTTCTCCAGATGTATATTTACCCGCGTGAGTACAGTATCTCTGTCAGCTGGTGTCATGTCACCGGGCCTCTTTCGATTCCACTGCTTGTCCTCACGGATTTGGCGCACCTCATAAAATGTGAGCTCATCCTCGAGCTGTTTGTTGCGCTGCTCCAAATAGTTAATCACCCACTGAGCCTTCTGCAATTGGTCTTTCAGCTGGTCATTCTCGGCCCTTTGCTCCTGGATGACTTCCCTCGGCTTCGAGCTAGGAGAGCCCGTATCAACATCAATGACTGTCATATCGGTGTCCCGGCCTCCTGATGGGCCCTCATCATGCATGGGCCTCTTGCCCCTGTCTTGTACCTGTACCTGCACTGAAGAAGAAAGTGAGACCCTTTCCACATCACGTGGAGATAATACTCGCCGTGTCGATGAAGTTGGCAGGACCCCTTCCACCTCACGTGGAGATAGTACCCGCCGTGTCGCTGCAAATAAGGCCCTGTGGCCTCGCTGATATGTCTGAACCAAAGGAGTGATGATACGCTCAACCTCAAGCATGCCCGGCTGGTGTGAGGGCTCTCCTGCATCATGAACTGCCTCGGGAGGCTGTTGTGGCACTCTGAAAAAGTCTCTAGAAATGAAATCCTCCCAAGTGATGCCCTGCTCTGCCAACTGATGTGACACCAAGATTTTGATCAAAGCGAAATGATATATACTCTTGTACTGCTGCACTGGGCTCGTCTTCTTCTGCACAAATGTAACCATCCTCTCTATATTGCGGTATATGAAATACGGAATATTCATCATACGCACCCTTGTGAAGTGCATCAGCAAACGAACATGATATGAGAAAAGACGAGCATACCTACCCTCACAACTAAAATACTGAATGATGAGCCTCATGAGTGGTGCATACTCATCTCTCAAGAATCTGAATGGAAAAACTCTGCTCAAGTAAGCCACATATCCAGTTTTAATATATGGCTCATAGTGAAATTTCTCTAACTGCTTACCCTTGCTCCATTCCTCGCCTATGTTCGGTATGCCAGTGGCTTGAGCAATAGTCAAAGGTGATACAATGAAATCAACCCCAGCAAGGTTTACCTGATCACCCTGTAAATGAAGAACAAACAGTCGTGCTAATTCACGATGAGGTCGGGTTTGTACAACCATCTCACAAAACCTGAAACATGACAAGAACCGAAAACAATCCATAGCTAATGGACATGCCTGCAACCGAGCCAAATAAGTAGGCTCCTCTCTGCAATGATCACCACTCCTATTTTCTCTGCGGGAACCCCGTGGCACATTACCTTCAGCCACCGAATCACTGCCTGACCCTGGCTCATATTCTGACTCTGTCTCTGACATATCTCTGATCAAGTTTTTGGCAATGTGTACACTGATATGAATGCCGTGAAAGCAAAATTAGGATGTATGTTTAACACTCAGCCAATATTCCCATCGTCAAAGCACTATCAAGGAATCAAATTATGGATAAAATCTCAGCTTTAAATGGACTGAAAAAGGCACCATCTCTGTTTTGAATGCAAATGAAATTTTGACCAAATAGGAGCAGGCCACCTTCAAAAGTTTGAACACATCTAGTCAAAGGAGAGCATGGCATTAATAATAATATGTTTGTCTAGGAGTAATGACCATAAAGGTTTCAATGGGCCATTTGAAACAAAGACATGAGCATATTTTTACATTGGGCAATGTGACCCATTACAAACATGGGCAATGCGACTCAAAGGGTTTAAATATGGTATAACAATAGCAATGGTTGCAGTGGTATAATGGGTATGAGAGCAAATTGATTTTGATGTTATATGGAAGGCTGGCCATATCACTGTCTTAAGATAGCAAACACATTCTTTCCACCATTCATTTTCATTTCAAACCCTGAAAACCATAATACTGTGACTGTGGGGTTTTAAATCCTTCATTTGAATATTGGAAACCACCCATGATGCCACAAATGCGTTGAAAAATATCAAACAATGGATAGAAACCTGTTTGAAGGTAGCTTGAGTCGATTCCAAGCCAAACTGGGCGCGCAAACTAAATTTCAAAACCCTGTGTCTGCGTGGGTCGCGCAGGCTCTGCGTGGGTCGCGCGGCCCAGGTGGGTCGCGCACCTGCAAACCTACACTGCTGAACTGACTCTGCGTGGGTCGCGCAGCCCAGGTGGGTCGCTCTCCCTCAACGTGGGTCGCGCAGCCCCAAAACTCTGTCCACGCACTTCAAAACTCTGAAATCGGCCCTCCACTTTGCAAACACGATATGGGAGCTATGAAATTGGTTCAAATGAAACTTGTTTGGCTTTTATACATGTCACAAATATCTTCACAATCAGATTTTATTTCAAATCAAATTTCAAACCCATATTACAAATGTTTTTGTAATTTTCACTTTTGGCTTTTTCAAATGCAAACTTCCTTTGGCTTTTTTGAGGTCAATACATAATGCTTTTACTGTCTTCTTGCAGGGATATGACTATCTTGGCTAGAGAAAAGACCAGGGGTCTGCTTTTGACAATGTTTTCATGGCGGAACAATTACAAATTTATTACAAAATGATAATGACAAATTTCTAGTTCCAAAACAGAGTTTTGGACTAGAAATATATATTTTTTTAAAATGCTGATGATAATAAAAATAGAAATCACAAGTACTGGACTTTCCTCACCTTGCAGGCTTTATGACTAGTATATAAATGACTCAAAAAACCCTAGACACCAAGACCTAGGACACTTATTGACATTTTTAATGACCATATATATAATGACAATGACTATGAATAATTTTTTAAGGAAATATTTTTAGAATAGCGCTGCAGGTATAAACATGATGAAACATAGGACGACAGACCCCCTCGTCAGTTCATGGCATGATCCTAGTGAAATGCAACGAAGTGGAACAAGCGAGACACCTAATAATGAATATGCAAAAGACGAAATGATCACTGACGGAGGGCTGCAAAGACCGACTCTAACAGGACAGTTCCTAAAACACCATGGATGAAAAGCATCTACCATCTCTGTGAGAATATGAACATCGAGGATGAAAACCACTTCCTCTTAGAGTGCCCCATGTACAACCACATTAGAGATCAATTTCATAATCTTTGTTGCAATATTGACCTTCCTAGCCTTTTAAGATGTCAAAATTATGTGAGCTCGGAAGGCTTCTCTCCAAGCTTTTCGAGCATAGGAATAAAATCTTAAATCAAACTAAATAACTCTTTTCTTTAGGTCCGATAGACCAAAGATTGGTCTCAGTAGACGTTAACCATCATTATCATCATCAATATTTTTTTTATATTTAAATTAATTTTAATTACATTTATAATATATTTTTTTTATATTTATAAATATATGATTGATGATTTTGTTTTCAAATTATTATAAATAATTTTTATACAACTAAATTATAAAAATCTTTTATATTTTATATTTAAATTAATTTTGTTTACGTTTATAACCTTTTTTTTATATTTATAAATATATGATTGATGATTTTTTTTAATTATTATAAATATTTTTTATACAACTAAATTATTAAAATATTAAACAATATAAAAGTAGGAATTTTTTTTATGAAATGTCATTTTAGTGAATGTTAAAAACTATATCATATTTTTATTATAAAATTATATTTAACACTTTTAATTATATAAAATTTTTTAACAAAAATAACTTCATACTTTGATATTTGGTATTGATTTGGTTTTAATATTTTATAAAATATTGTTAAATTAAACCTATAATAAATACATTTAGTTTATTTAAGAATATACTTGTTAAGTATGAGAGGTTTCCGCAATGGATTATATTAGATATTATTTTGTGGAATTCAACTGCGTTAAAAGTTTATGTAAGATATATAATTTAAATAAATAAATAATTTTTTATTGGATAATAAAGTCAAATCGATATATATATATATATATATATATATATATATATATAATGGATGATTATAACATGATTCAAAATTGGGTACATCGTCAACACTAATTAACTACTTTGTCTCAAATACTTCAAAATGTGCTCCTTGCATACTACAATTATCAAAACATAAGATACATGCAGACTAGTTTACAATCACTTCTGGATTGCATAAAAATATTTGATTGAGATGAATCGAGGATATTCTAGCTCATAACCAAAGCCATGAGAGAAAGTGTATGTGATGATACACAATTTTGGGAGTTGCAAGGGCCTCCTTGAGAGTTTGGATGAAAGAATGTTTGGGAGTATTTCCCTTATAATGCTTTTAAAACTAATATTAGAGCTTATAGAGTTACTAGGTGTGTACATCCACAGATTGTTGTTGCTATTTACCCTAGGTTTATTTGTGCCCAAGGTCATCTTCCAAACAATGACTAGATTGCTATGTATTTTGCTTTAATGTTGCACATGGAATTTCATTTTGGAGTTTCAATGGACTATACCAACATTCCATCTCATTGTGGTCAAGGTTTAGGTCGACTAGGAGATCGCCTAGAGTTTTGTCGTAGACTTGGTGCACTTACAAACCCAAAATTATTATGTGGTGATACTCCACCTACATATGCTCCTCTTGCACATATTGAAGCAAATGTAGTGATTAGATCCATTGAATTTGCTAAATGAATTTATTACAAACCACACTATTATTCGTAGTACTCATCAAGAATTTTTTGTAAGACGGCTTGGACCCCAATCTTCCTTCCATGAAAATCATCCTCCATATTTTTCTAGTCATGCTGGAAACCATCATCATCACAACTTCTCTCTAATCAACCATCTTCATCAAGCAATATTTATGGTCCATCACAATATATAGAAACAATTCCTAATGATTTCCCTATTTCTTTTCAAGAATTAGAAATATTGAGAGGAAATATAGATGCCTTATTTGATATCACTACTGAGATGCTTCATATTCTTCGTTCAACTTATAAAGTCATAAGTGGAGGTTAACATATGTCCTTACAACAAGCATAATATTGGGTGAATAGGTTACAACACTACTACATTTGGGTGTAAATTTCAACATCGGAATCCGACAAAATGACTAAAATCAGAAAAAAGTGTCGGAATTTAAATGATTTTTTTGTTTTTTGTTTTAAAAAATCCTTACTACCATCGAATATCTGATGCTATATCCAATATGAAATGTGTTGTCCAATTTCCTACAAATGGTAAATAACCATTGCATAACGTCCAATCCACCATTAATGGAGTTTTGTGCTGATAATGTCTAATATGAGACCACTTTTGAACAATTTAAATAATTAAAATAAATATATCATTAATATTATAATTAAATATAATAATATATATATATATATATATATATATATATATATATATATATATATATGTGTGGAAGGTCGAGAGGATGAAGAAATCTATGGTTTACACAAGTGCTCCCCTTCCCTTCGCCCCCGTTAGATTTCAGTTTGACCGTGAAGCCTGTTATTGCCTGAGACCAGATGTGCCACTGAAGAATCACAAGTTGCACCTTGCGAGCAGCAGTCCTAGAGGAAGGGCTAAGGTGGAGGGCAACCGGCTCAAAGAAAATTATGCACTCTTAGCCGCAGATAGGAATGTAGCTCTCTGCGATTTGAAGGATGAAGGATCCCTTTCAGACTAGATCGGGAGGGTTCCCTTCCCTAATGCGACACAGTGGGATGCCATCATGTGTTGGAGTCACGGCAAGACCAATGACTATTGCAGCCAACCCCTGCAGGTCATTAAATCATCGTCCCACTGCACTGCCAAAGATCTTTGGTGCTAGGACGACCTTTATACCAAAGGAAAATAAAAATGAAAAGAGGATGCCTGGTGTAGCAGTGAGCCTGCAAAGCTCGACACTCTGGCCCCTCGAATGAGATCTAGCAGATAGGGAGCCCCTAATTTCCTATCCCCCTCCTTTCAAATTCAGATCATTCTTCTATCCGACAAATCCATGTTTTTTTGGGTTCATTCAACAGATTTGATAAAAGATCTCTCGCATGCTCTGGAACTCAAGTTAGGTATTCCTTATGCCTCTCACTGTCTTCTATATGGAGGTAAACAACTTGAAAACTCTCTTCCTCTCTCATTTTATCATATTGAAAAAGGATACCCCTGTGGTTTTATCCCTTCGTCTGCGAGGAGGGGCTGTTGGAAAACCTTCTTCCGCATAAGCCTTCTCCTACAAGGATGTTGTCCATGCACAAACTCCCAAGAATACTGCTCAACCCTCGGAGGCCCCCAAGCCTTTTTTGGTGGATAAATCAGAGGATGTGCCCTTGATATAAATTTCCCACCCGGAACTTGAAAACCAACATCAAATATTTGTATAATCTGCCATTATTTTCCTATTCAATGGATTATGGCCTCACACAACAGATCTATACCAATGGATTTTGTTATCACTTATAATTTTGTGAAACATTACTTGACAAGGTCATACAGTTCATTTATCAAAGGTCTCAAGTTGGTATAGGAAAATTTCATCTTTTCATATTTAACCTATCCTAAGGTTTAAGGCCACCTTCATTTCATCTCAATCCACCTCCATTCAGGTCATGTCATGTCCCATCAGTCATCATTTGCTGTCAGTTTCCATTTCCCAAGTGTTTAAATCTGAAAAGGACACTTTAGCCAATTTTACCTGTTTTCGTAGTGTTTTACACTGTGAAATAGTCATTTTCGCTACGAAACTGCCTAACAGTTTCATAGCAAAACTGTCAAAGAATGAACTAGCTACGCTACGAAAAAGTGTTTTCCTGTCTGTCTTGTCAAACTCGATGCAAGGTGTCAGTTCATGATTAGAGGAGTTAGGGTGGATGTCATTCAAGTCAGTTAAGGTTAATTCAAAAGTACAAGGTCATGTATGAGGTCATCATTACCATTTTTAGCATGCATGTGTCATGATTAAGGAATGAGTTGTCATTCAAACTGTAAAACCTTATGCAATTAGTCTTTTTGTCATACTCCACTTTATCTTTGTATGTAATTGAAGTTCTGAAGAGCTGCTTCATCGAGCCAAGAAGGTTGCTGGCAGATTCAAAGGTTGCAGGTGTCATCAAGCAAGTGAGGTTGAGAAAATATAAAGTCACCATGGTTGCAAGGAAGAAAACTAATAAAGGTGGTCACTGCCATAGGTATGAGCCCATGGACATGAATTTTTTAAATGAAGACCCAGCTGCCTTGGAGGTATTTAGAAGAACAGGTTGCTTGCAATTCTATCAAAGATTGCAAGGTTGTCATCTACAGATTTCCAAAGAGTTTGCTAACATCTTCACTAGAGAAGCTTCAAAGTTGGGAATGCTAAACCTCACAGTAACACCAGACAACATTTCAGCAGCAACAGGAATCTCTAGAGGAGGGGAACAATGGTTTAAAGGCATCAATTTCACCATGCAAGATTGCAAAGACTTCATAAAACTAGAGCATAATGAAATTGATCTTACAAATACCATCCCTATGAGTTTCATGAAGGAAAAAATTTCAAAGCTGCTATTAATCATTCAGAAGTATTTCACCTGTGAAGGAAGATTTCAAATGGTCTACTCCTACCACCTTAGGCTTCTTCTGCATTTTATGGGTAAGAGGTCACTTGATTTTCCCTTTTATTTAGACAAAATTCTTATTAAAATTTCAGATAAGGTTCAAGTTAAAAAATAAGGAAATGAAACTTCTCTCTTTCACCATGGTTTGATTAAGTTGTTGGTGTTAGAGGAGTTAAAGAGACTATATGATCAGGAGCTCAAGACTGAGCTTGGGAAAAAGCTCAAAATTTTATTTGCTCAAAATTGGTTGGAACCTGAGCGGCCGGATAGGCCTTGGCGATACGATCCTGGTGCCGTGAACGACACTCAAATCCGTTATCGTATGAAGAAGTTCTAGCACTTTGAAATCACCCAATAACCTTCAATTTTGAAAGGGAATTTTTTAATTTTATGTGTTGGGAAATTTATTTTTATTTTTATTAAGGTTTAATTAATTAATTAAATTATATATTTATTAATATTTTATATGGTTTTTATTAATCATATATTATATTATTAACTATATGTTTTAAATTAAATTAAACCTTATTAAACTTTAAATATTAAACCACACATATATATTAAATAAAATTCGAAAACTATGTTTAAACCCAAAGTTCAAAGGTTATAAATGACAAATGTTTACATGGCAAGTCAAAGGGTTACGTGGCAAATGAAAGGTCAAAGGCACGTGTTGTAATACGTTTGGTGAGCGGAGGTTTCAAAGGACTTTGAACTAGCCCTCTCCCCAATCATGTGACTGCATCCACAGAACTGTAGGCCCTCCACAACCGACGGGAATTTCAATGCGGTTAAATGTTTAATGTTTGGATAAGGGTTCATGTAATGGCGGGTTAAATGTTATTGTTTAAAGTTTATTATAACGGTTTTCATAACCGTTTGACCCAACGTATATGCCAACAGGTGCGGAACATGTGACCGCATTAACTATAACAATAAATACTAGTAGTTAGCAGTTCCGCCAATTTTCGCAGCGCGCCGCCAAATCTGGAGATGCTTCCACATTTAACTGCAGTTAACTAAAGTTGGCCCACCTTTTGTGGGATTTTTGCCTAACATTGGGCAAAAACTTTAGTTGGACATATCTTTCACATGGGATATCTTTTCTGAGTGATTTTTTAAATTTTATTTTGGGTCTCTTCGACCTTTTGGACTCAATGGCATAGGTTTCACAGCCAACAGAGGTCGTTTGCAGGTGTTTTTTCTTCAGGGAAGTTCCAGAAGCCACTAGGGCCATATCAGTTTGGGAGTTGCATTGGGATGTGTATAGCCATTGAATGTGAAACGAAGGTCATTTCTGACTATATTCTGTGCTCTGAGTCCATTTATACAACTCTTTTTTCCTGTTGAGGCATTCTTCACCTCGAATTTCTTCAGGGAAGCTTTCAAGGCCACTGAGGCCATTCTAGTGCTTGAGATGTTTGGAGGTTGTATTCATCTGTTTTTGGTGATTAAAAAGCCTAATTATGCTGTATTCGACCTTATGAGTCCATTGGCAGAGGTTTCAGAACCATTGGAGGTCATCTTCACCTCGAATTTCTTCATATAATTTTAAAGGGCCACTAGGGCCATTTGAAGAAAGTATTGTTTAAGGTACAATTTCACTATTTAGTGCTTGGGTAAGAGCATTCTTAGTTGTTTCCTATCTTATGATTCTATTTTTACAGTCAGATTTTCCTTTAGAGTCACTTATTTACTTGTATGAGCCTTTGCAACTTTCTTAATACAAGAGGACAAGCTCATTTTGGGAGGCTTGGTCCAGCAAATGTAGCCCAGGAGGGGTGAACTGCTTTATCATCTTTGTGTCATTATTTTTTGAATATATCATGTTAAAAAAATCTGGTATAATGTGTTAAACAACAAATTTAAGTAACTTTCCTTCACACATAAACACCTAAACAACTGCTCAAACTTATTTGTTTTATTCCGCAAGACAACAAGCTTCAAGCATGAGTATTTTAAGAGTTAACCTTGGAGTTGTTTTCACATTTAAAATTATTGGAAATGGATACCTTGCACCCTTTATTCAAGTACATTCCATTTTCAGATCACTAGAAAGAGATTGGGAATCCTTTCTATTCATGATTGGTTTTGAATTTGATGTTGTTACTCCTAAGAGAGATTCCAAAACCAGAAATATTTAATCACTTACAGTGGCAAAGGAAGTTGAAGAAGGGAATAGACCACCCCCCACTAGAACCAGTGAGCATGGAGATAGAGCCTTTGCAGAAGATTCAAACACCTAAAACAACACCTGCAAAACATAAGCCAACAGTTAGAAAACATGGCAGTAAGAGAGTTACTAGAAGCCAAATAGTGGTTAAGGGTAACTTAGAGGACATCTTGAATGCAATTGATATTGAAGAAACTCCCATTGTCCAAGCTGAAGATGTTGAAGATGGGGGAAGAAAGATAAAGAAAGGCAAGACGGCTAAAAAACTTAGATTTTGTAGGTGATGATGATGGTTTCATATTTCAAGCTAGAAAGCCAATGACGAGACATGCAAGAAAGGTCATGGAGAGTATCAAAGAAACTCAAAAGGTCAGTGAAACTACTCAGCCACCAAGCATCATACATCTCTCTTCACCTGCAAAAGAAGAGCAGGTTATCAAACAAGAGGGTAAAGATAAAATCACTGAAAAATCAGAAGTTGAAACCCTTAAGGAGCAGTTGAAAGAGGTAGGCAAGGATATATCAGTCTTGAAGCAAGAGGCAAATAAGCATAGAGCTGAGAAGGTTCAGTTTGAACAAATGAGGAAAGTTTGGGAGGATCAAGTCACAAGTGTCTCAAAGACCTTGGAAAATACAGAAAATATGATAAAGTGGACTCATCCACTAAGAGGAGGGGTCAAGCAAATCAAAAAGATAAACCTGCACTTGCAATCAAAGAATAGGTAATTAAAATACAAAGTGCAAGACCTTACAGAGAAATTGGAGCTAATTCATGAAGACTTGGAAAAGAAAGGTTTAAAGATGACAGTGGTAGAAGAGCCTATAGTTCAACTAATTGTTAATGAGGAGGAAACACCACAGGAGAAATAATTTGAGATGGAATATGTCTTAGAAGGTTCATTACATGCAGAGAATCAAGATTTTGCAACTGCAGGTCAATTTTTGAAGACAGTTTTGAAAGGGGCAATTTCTGGTTTTCTACACAGTTTCATGGTGTACCTCAAGCTTAAAGCCAAAAAATACACTACGAAAAAACCTATAGGTGTATTTTTTCATTTGAAAGTAGTTTTTTCATGTTCTAAGGAGGGGGATCCATGATGATAAGGTGTCATGACATGATTGACATGATGGAACAACAAAGAATTGAAGGGGAAGGATGGAAAGGCTACTTTTCTGACACTACCAAAACTCGCTACAAAATTGTCATGTTTTCGTAGCGAGAAATTGTTAAAGGTTTTTGAGAATCTTAAAGGCAGTTTTGGCCAACTGGAGATCTCCAACATGTTAATAGAGCTTATTATCAAATATTTATGACTCAAAGGGAGTGCCATATAGCCAGGTCATCAGTCAAAACAACATTGAAGATGAAGATCCTCCATTCCTAAAAAGTAGGGTTATGTTCCATAGATCTAGGAGGGATTTAAATATGTAAAGTGGTGATGAACTATGTCATGTGTCTTTCAAGAATGTGATATTTATTTTGTAACCATCATGTAGCTATTTCGATCAATGTAATAAATAGGAGTTAAAGTCCTATTAGGAGATGGTTTTTTTAAAGAGTAGATGTCAGTTTTCTGTAATTAGAAGTTATGTATTTCAGTTATGAAAGGTGTCATAGGAGAATTCGAGGATCTAGCCACCACGAAGATCATCCTTGTTGTAAAGAATGTCTATTTAAAGAAAAAACATCGAAGTAGTAAGGGGTTGGAGAAAATTTGCACGAAATTGTTGCTTGTATGCTTTTGACTCTTATCAGTAATCCAAAGTGACTTTCTTCTTTACAAAATTGAGATTCTCATGAGGTTTTTACATATTATTGATCTATATATTTATGTTTATCACTTGCAGTAGATTTCATTTCTAATTACTCAAAATTCATAACATTATGATCTAACTTCCTTTAGTGATGAAATGACTGTTTTTTCTTATGTTGTATGTGTTAGTTGCCTTTTACTAAAACCTCTATCTGCCTCAGCTTCCATGTGAAGACCTACTATCACTGATATTACTGATTTTTTACTCCATAAGCCCAATGGTAGCATGTCTGCATTTTTCAACCTGCAATCATACAAATCAAGTTACAATTCCATCTAGTTAACCATCTAGTACTATTAGAGAGCCCTCTCAAACTAAAGACGATAATATTCAGTTAGAAGTGGTTTGAAACAATTACATTGAGTTATTTGATGAGCATCCAATTAGGTTCAATTTGGTGATAACAGATTCATTCCACCCAGACTAATAACAGCAAGGTGCTCCTTTGCTCAAAGGGCTTCTTCATAGTTATGTTCCCAGACTTTGAACCCTCCAAAACAGTCATCACCAAACTTCCCATTTGGGTCAGGCTTCCAAATTTACCTACTCATCTTTGGCACTCCTATGTCTTTAAAGGTATCGAAAACTCTCTAGGTTGCTTTCTGGCTACGGATCCCTCCAAGGGAGAGAAAGGAATATACAAATATGATAGAGTTTTTGTTGAGATTGACTTAAGAAAAGGTCTGCTAGATCAAATCATTCTCAAAGTGGGGGATTTCCTTTTGACTCAGACCTTGGATTATGAGAACATTGCGTTTTGATGTCATCACTGCCATCAAACAAGGCAAATTCAGAACTCTTGTACCGTATTCCTTGCCCAAAAGAATAAATGACTTAAAAAACTGAAATCTAAAAGTTGGAAACCAAGTGATCCACCCCCCATGGATGACATTGATTCCCTCAACTCAGATGAGGAGGAGATTGAAGATGATAGGAGGAAGCGATGCAAGAGAAGGAAACAAACTTGGAAGACCCTGGAGGGCCCAATGCTCCCTCGAATGCTCAAAAATGATCTCATGAGTCTACCTCCTCGAATCGGATAAGGGGACTCTTCCCTTGATCATCAAAAATTTTCAAGTGGTTTCCTCCCACCCGCCCCATGACGGCTGGGTCAAAGTTTTGAAAAAAAAGGAAAGAAATGTCGTATTGAGGATTCTACCCACTTTGGGTAAATTCTTGTGTTTGTCTTCTACCCATTCTGGGTAAATTTTTGTGCTTGTCTCTCATGGTTCCCATGTATCTTTTCTAGATCCTCTATGTTCTCTCTTGGCTATGATATGGGACCGAGGTTGACTGTTCATTACCAACTTCCCCGCTATCTAGTTTCTCTTGCTTGTAACTCCATTTGTATTATATGCTTTTAATAGAATCAGTCTTTTTCACAAAGGAAAAATTCGTAATTTTATTAATGAAAACAAAATTAAATGTTACATTAGCTGGGAGTTTCAAAAGAAAAACAAGTATGCCGCAGATAAAAATACAATGAAGAGGAAATTAGGCTTTCCTCCCTTTTTTCTTTTCAACCTTCTGCCAACCACCTTGTGTTGGCATGGTCGATATAAGGACGAGCTAGTTCTCTTATGCATGTGCTCCAACGTCCTTATCAGAGTCTGATGTGTCTGAGGTGTGTAGTCTTTTGTTTCCCCCGTTGTCTGGTGCCCCGGGATCCATATCCAGCTGTGTCATGGTAGTGGCATCAATGGGTTCTTGCATTTCCTGTTCTTGTGCACCCAAAGTGGTATATGTCTGTTTACTATCTTGTGGGATGGGTTCTTCCTCTTCCTCTTGTTCTTCAGGCTCTTCTAATGGAAATTTCCATCCTTGGCAACTTTTCCTGTTTTCTTCTTTCTCCTGTTATCTCTTGTGGCTGCCGGGCAAGTGTTTTGTAGATGACCCGTGTTCCTGCAGATCCGACAGCAAAAATAATTTTTCTCATAATCTAAGTGTTGTGTCCATCTCTACTATTTGTGATTCAACATAATTCACTCTAGTAGACCTTTTCTCAAATCCACTTCCACACAGATTCGTGCGAAAGTGTATATGCGCTCCTCCATTCATTGTATATTAGTTTTGATATATCTGCCAAGGATGTTACCAATGCCGCCAAGAACACTTTCCTGCCAGAAGTGAAGTGGAAGGTTGTGAAGCTGGACCCAAACCAACATTCTGGTCACCTCCATGGTTTTGGTATCAAATTCCGAGAACCATGGTGTGATGAAGAGTCCAGCAGATCCCAGCTAGAACCATGGTCCCTCCTGAATAATCGTATCTCTGTATTCAGTGGATGAAAATTTGACAATGAAAAAGCCTTTTGAGCATAGGTGGATTTCACAATCCATGGTCCAGTTGGAAAAAATCCATTGGAAGAGCTCCACAGGTTTGCACCAGAAGCAGTTGAATCTGCATATTATAACTTGAGATTCGAAAACAGTTCTATGCATATCTATGTCAGGAATGTCAATGTTTATTTCAGGCACACAGTTCTGTTGTTCCACAATGTATGGCTTAGGGGAGTTTTCTGCCTGGGCCACAGTCGCTATAGCAGCTTTGTTTTTTTCCCCTTGTAGGACATTCCTGTATGTGGGTCCTTTGGGGTGGGCAGTGTTGGACGCACTAGCACTCGGGGTGTTTCCATAATCTCTGTTTTGTCCTAACTTTCCTCCTCTCAGTCATAAGTTAAGGCAAACAGAGGATCCAGAAGCCATGGAATATTCATTTAGAGAGCTGGAATCTGCTAATGCTTTCCCCCAAAATATCAAGGACTGAAGGTGAGCTGGGTAACCAGCAACAGATTGGATTTTGTTCTTCAAATATATTATGGAGTCTGTGTCTTGAATCCATATGATAAAACTATTTCTTGTAGGAGGTTTAATGAAGATTTGAAAAGACACAGAGCTTACCCGAGTATCCTTAACAGAGGGGAAATCGCGGCTCCGATAATCATTTGCAGAGGTAATGCAACAGTTCCTTTTGTTCTTTGGTTCAACAGGCAAGTATGAAGTACCAACAGGTGCTCACAGTCGGGATCCCAGAGCACCATAGTAGTCGAAACCAGATGGATTATTAGCCCACAGG
This sequence comes from Pinus albicaulis, assembly GCA_034641835.2. Lineage (NCBI taxonomy): Eukaryota > Viridiplantae > Streptophyta > Pinopsida > Pinales > Pinaceae > Pinus > Pinus albicaulis. The sequence goes on from CM076584.1 coordinate 1,028,387,279, forward strand.
CCGCCCTCTGGTTCAAGTAATAGCCGCCTCCCATAATAAACTACCAATGCCGCTACAGGTCCGTGGTGATTTGAGAAGCCATATCGGCCACGAATCTGAGCAAAGGCGGTGCTATGTTCATGCACATCATCACTCTAGTTTGCAGGGGGTCGCCGCGGTAGCTCCAGAGTCCTTTCCATCCGATGCGAAGGCGCGGACAATAAGAGTTCGATTCCAAAGCCTCACAGATAAGCCGCCTTGGAGATCAGCATGAGAATCGCAGTGCCAATGGCCATGGTAGCACCTCCAGGTCGAAAACCAGTGTGCGGCGACGACATTTTTGGTGGCAAGAAAACCTAGGTCAAATGAAAAATCGCCAGAGCTCTCCATCGCGCCTTTTTTCATTGGCTAATTTGTTTATTCTTATTCAGAATATATATATATATATATATATATATATATATAGTATAATATAAATTATATATAAAATTATTAAATATATTATTATAACTATAATAAATAAAAAAATATATACACTACAAGGAAAAGACCCTCTAGCGGAGGTTATAAAGGAGGTTTTTAGTGTTATAAAATTGGCCAAAATTGTCAAAAAAACATTTGCTACAACATCCATTTATGGTTACGGAGGTTTTGGCGGAGCTTTTAACGGAAATTCAACACAACTAAAAAAGTTGGGCGACCGAAGGTTATAACGGATGTTTTTTCATCGGTGCACTACTAAGTTTTCAACGCACAGGTGGGTGTCATATAGAAGGTGGCCTGGGGTGGTCGAAGGTGCATGCACCGGGCCATCAAGGTATAAAACCGCATTGGGTGCAGTGTTGGTGATACAACGCACAGGTCCGTTCTAATTGGTCTTGGGATTTGTGCAGTGCCCATAGGTCGTCTCAACGCATCGGTACGTAGACTTATAGAAATGCATCGGTGCGCCATATCAGAAAAACGCACCAAGATTTATAATTGGTATTGGTATTTGTGCAGTGCCCATAGGTCGTACAAATGCACCGGTGCGTAGTCTCACATAAATGCACCAGTGCACAGTATCGCACAAACACACCGATATTTTTAATTGGTTTTGGTATTTGTGCAGTGCCCATAGGTCGTAGAAACACACCGATGTGTTGCAGCATACAAACACACCGGTGTACAGTAACTGACACGCACCAGTGTTCATTTTGTATTTTTTAGAAACATCGACCTGTAACAGTGCAATTATTGTGATTTTTTAAAATTCATTATTCATCAAAAGTCAACACATCTTATAATAGTATTCATATTAATTAAATTTTTATTAATGTATTTGAATGTGATGTCTAGATTAATTTGTTATATCATATCATAATTATTGTGATTTTTTAAACTTCATTATTCATCAAAATTCAACACATATATCTTATAATATTATTCATATGAATTAAATTTTTATTAGTGCATTTGAATGTGATGTTTGGATTAATGTTTTATATCATATCATCAAATTTCACATCTATTCATTATAATATTTAATCATCCATAAATTTAATCAGTGGTGTTACATTTCACAGCGATAATGGAGAACACAATAGAATAAATTAAAATGTATGTGTGTATATATATATATATAACAGTCTTTGTCATACAAAATTGGACAGTTATTGGTATCCCTTTGTCTTTCAATTGGGACACTATGTCCATTACATTAAACAAAATGTCTGATTTCACAGACAAATATTTCAAAAAATACAATGCCTTGCTTTGATATCTAAACATAGTGATCATCATTCTTCGCTTGAACTGTTGTCACTGCTAGAGCTACTTCCATGATTTGGGTTATTTTCAGGAATGTTTTGTTCACGATGTTGTTTGTTTTCTTCTTTTTCAACTTCCATCTACAAACATAAAAATAAACTGTAATGAATGTATATATATTGGTGAGAATAATGAAAATTGCAATATTAAATAATATACATCAATGTAAATAAAAAAGAAATGACGTACCATAGAAACAATTGACTCATAAACTATACACATTCTTTCAAAACCATGTACCATGCCATCTTTCAAGATTTCATCTGTTGGCGCAGTTCCATACTTTGTTTCTTGCAATTTTTATACCTCATAACAAATCATTTATTTAATATAAAAGATTTTTTTGTTCTATTAATTATAGATGGAGCTAAGTAAAACAAGATCGATAGATGCTTACAAATTCAACAATTAATTTCTAATATGCCAACATATACTAGCAACCCATATTTAACCCAATTTCACTCAATTTGTCTGATGGTTCTTCTTTGTATGTTAGCACCTGTTTGAAGACATTCAATGATGATTTTTTTAAAGCAACTTAAAAAATACAAAAATGAAATCTAGTTAAGTTGTTATAAGGAAGTAACAATTACTCACAAACTTAGATATCAACCCTTTTCTTCCTTGTCGTCATGTTTTATGTGCTGAATGGGTTCCATTTTCTTTTCTTTTCTGCAAGAAAATACTTGAAAATTAATATTTGATGCTAAATTGTTTATTTATTGTACCTAATGATCGAAAAATTCAACGATTACATATTAAATTTGAAGCACGTTGTTGTTGAGATGGCTCCTCGTGCGATGAAATTTTTTCCATTTCTTTGACCATCTCCTCGTACACCTTTTTGGACATTCCTACTGGCATATTTCTGATATCAGCTCGTTCATCTTTTGAGATTTTCATAATATTCCTGAAAATGTAACATGACAATAAACTATTTAATTTTTATATTGATATATGAAAATTAAATATAACAAAAGTGATATTTATAAATAATTCTAGGCAAACATTAAAGGAATATTACTTTTTCATTCCTTCTTTTTTGTTGTTGTACATTTTTGCTATTAAAAGTATGACATGTCTCATTGACCAATTCTCTTGAAACTCTTCCTGTAGTTTAGATAAAATTTGGTTCTTGGAATCATTGGATTGATTTTTGTATTGTAAGTGGAAGGAATGTCTATAAATTCGTTCCACTAGATTCCTCAAACTTTTGTAGAAGTTTTTCCCCCTTTCGTTAACCTCTAGCACCACTCCAGATGAGCTAAGCAATTCATTTTCATTTGCATGTTCTATTTTTTTCTTTTCTTAGAACAACATTCCTTTTCTGAGTTGTTGGTCCCTATAGAACATTAAACAGATGTGAATTAATAGATTGTTTGACACATTTTATCTAATAATTTTAAGTATATTATTAATGAAAATTAAAAAAAGAAACTCATATTGGATCAATAATATTTTTTCATTCATCTGATTCATCCCTTTGCAATTTTTCCATCAAGCTTTTACGCTCTTCATCATTAATCTTATCGAGCTTCGTCATTTTGTGGCTCTGCATGATACACAGTAAACAATACATATTAGTTAAACTTGCATATAGTTCAAAAATAATATTTTTGTAAATAATTTACAAAGAAATTGCCTTTTTTTCTTTTCTTGATGTGTTATCAGTATTTTTATTACTTGATCTCTTGTTAGTCATTTATTTATCAATCTGAAACATATATCATATCATTCATTAATATATTTATAAATAAATTGTCAACTTTTCAGGTAAAAAAAAAATCTCAAGAAACCGGTGCGCCATTCATGGTGTACGCACCGACGTTGGTGCGTGGGGCCTTATAAACGCACTACACAAACAGTATAATAGACTATACAATGCTTTATGTCAACAAGGAGCATCGGTGCGTTACATGTTAACCACCGTACCGATTAACATAGAGAAAATAATAAAAATCATCCAATGTTATTTTTTGTAGCATAAACGCCTCGCACAAAAAAGCAACCACCATATGGTGCTCTTTGTCAACTAGGAGACCCAATGTAGTGTGTTATATGTTACATGGTGCACTGATTAACACAATAATTTTTTTTTTTGCGAAACAACACATTTTTGGTGTGCCATAATGAAATATCACACGAGTGCCCTATTTTACATATGGCGCACTGATTAAAAAAAATTGTTTTTAATTTTTTTATTACACAGTTTTTTCACGGTGCGCTGGGATAATACAGCACACCGATGGGCTAGGTTACGTAGGGTGCACCGATAAATTTTTTTTTTTCAAAAATTCACGCAAGGGCCGACATGGATCGAGATCCAACTATGAAAGTCGTCCTGTGGGTTGGATGTCTTAGGCCTATATATAGCAATACAAACCCTATAAATCTAAAATGAAAAGCCCTAATTATGAAATCACAGAAACAGGGAGAAGAAAGGGAAGAAATAAAAAGAATGTAGGGTTTAGGGTAAAAATGGATTTTTTGTTTTTGTTTTTGTTTCTGAAAATGAAAAGGAAATTGAATTTTTTTTTCTTACTTCGTAAAAAAACTGCAGAAAAAGGTAAAAAAATAAACAAATTTAATCACAATATCGTTTGAAATTCTATGCTACAGGGTTTGAATCACCAGAGGTTTGGAATTCCAATTGTCTGAATACTTCTGTTCGAACGTATTTCACTGCTCCACAATGCTCTCATGCTCTATTTCTCCAGGTATGTCTCCTGCAAATCTCTGGCTGGAAATTTTTGCAAAAATAGTGAAATAATGAAAAGTGTTTATTATTTAAAGAATTGTTTTATGAAATTATATTTTTGAAAATATTTTGCTGCCCATTTTTCAATTTACTGCTTTTTTTTCACTTAAAGAAAATAGAGTTGTGCTTTTTTTATTTGTGGTTATTCATCGCTGGTGCATCACTTAATATCACCGCACAGGTGCAACCATTTATATCACGACACTGGTGCGCAGTAACGAAAACACACCGGTGCGGTGATCTATACATTAGCACCGATTACAAGAAGTCCATTTTTAAGGCACCGAAATTAATAGGTGTGTGCACCAAAATTTATTGTTGATTTTGCTCAAATGAAGGGAGAAAATATCATAATTATATCGAATGGAAAATTCTTCAAAATCCAACTCGTTCCATAATATTTCTCAAAGTCCATCGCGGAGTTCTCACTATCCATCTCGAGACGTAATATTTACTTCAGATTTTATTTATATTTTCATTATCTAATTGAATTTTTGTTTTTTATCCATGTCAATCATGCACAACTTAATTAAATTTATAATGTATACAAATTTGCAGGTTCATGTAGATTGATCATAATCGAGTTCAGATGCACAATATATTCAAATAGCTCCAAAACTTCGGAAGCTCTTATCAGGAGCAGCATAATGCAAGACGCATTTGGTAGATGAAAATGGACAGCCGCTTCACCCTACCAATTATAACAATATTGCATCTTCTAGCCAAAATCCTCGGACAATGATGGTAATAATTATAATTGTTTGGTATATTGATTAATGTAATTGTTTCAACGTCAAACCAATTAATCATGCAATATTGTCAATGTAGTTACTAATTGATATCATATATTTTGTACTAATCATGTTCAATTTTTTATTTTTTTTTAATTATTAATATTCTAGTGATGATGAGCGACCAACCTACCATATTTAGTTGCACCCCATGACAATGTCAAATCAAGAGAAGATTGAATTAAGAGAAAAAATCGGAGAGGAATAATACCAAGAATGGTTGAGTCAACCACCGATTCAATTCCTGCTACGTCTAAATTCACCAATTAGGAATGACTACAACAATAGTAGTTCTTCACAAGTTAGCAATGGAGGCAGTCAAATAGAGGTTAGTATGGATGATTACTTAAGGGATACGACTGCCATGGAGACAATGTTGTTAGATGCATTCCAAAACGATGATCAGCTAGGGGACGATGCTCATATCGCTGACACCTTTTTCGAAAGCCTTAAATTTGCTTCCACCACCCCTCTCTTTGGACCTGGCGGTCAGTCAAAGTCTACCCAGTTGGGGACAACGATGTTATTGTACAATGTGAAAGCAAAGTTTGGCATGTCGAATGCATGTTTCTCAGAAATTTTGAGGTAAGTTACCATAAAGTCCTCCCTTATATAAATTTGAGAAATATAATCAGTACACAATGAACATTACAAATGGTAAATTTATGAACATTAATAATTATATCGGCATTAATGTACGTTTATTAATATATTTTTCCATGATCACCAACTACAGGTTATTCAAATATAAGGTTATTCAAAGTGATAATGTCTTGCCCAGTAACTGCGAAGAGGCAAAGAAATTTTTGAAAATGTTGGGTGTTGAGTACATATCTTATCATGCATGTCCAAATGATTGTATTCTATATAGAGGAAAATATGTAGACAAAGAGGTATGTCCAAAATGTGGGCATGACAAGAATGATAAATAAAAAAAGAAGGGTAAATCACGTACTGGTCCTCCTTTTAAGATATTGAGGCACATGCGTATAATCCCAAGGATTCAAAGGCTCTTTTGTTGCAAAGAATTAGCAATGTTGTAGGGATGGCATGCCTCACACAAAAGTGAGTTGGGAGTTATGCGAATCCCAACTGATTTAATAGCCATGAAGCATATAGAGGATACATGGCCCAAAAAATTCAAGGATGAAGTACGAATTCTACAACTCAGCATAGCCATGGATGGCGGCAACCCATATTCCCTCCAGAACACCAACTATTTTGTTTGGCCTGTAGTAGTGATCAATAAAAATACCCCCCCATGGTTGTCCATGAAGAATGAACGTCTTATGTTTGCTCTCATATTCCCTGGTAGAATACAAGTGAAGAATATGGATGTCTACTTACAACCACTAGTAGATGAATTGAAGGAATTATGGGGTGGGATAAACGCATACGATGTATCAAGACCCATCACATCAGAGAGGAGTTTTACGTTGTATGACATATGTGCTTACACAACACATGATTATCTAGGATTAGGAGTTTGATCTAGTAAATTACATTTTTAATTTATTGATTTTTTTATATACGTAACAATATTCTTTCACACATTAGTTATTTAATTCATTGTAATTGTTCTGATCTTCATGATATTCTTTAACGTGCCATGCATATTAACTGTATACAATAATCTGACAGGTCTTGTAACAAAAGGGCATTTTGGATGTAAATTTTGTGGACCTTCTCTGAAAGTTAGATGGTCCAAGGACCTACGAAATCCAGTGTCTGATTTCTCCAGGGTATTCCTCACAGAAGAACACCCTTACAGAAGAGCAACGTCCACTTTCAATGGTAAACGAGAGAGAACCCAAAGGCCTCCAATAAAGACACCAGCTGAATGGCTTAGATCATATGAGAGAGAGAAGGAGAAGGAGTTCATAGAAATGTTTGATTCAAATGGGGAGCATATGTTTGATGATCCAGAATTCCTCGACACCTATGTGGAGAAATTTCCCATTGGGATGAAAAGGAAACCTATCTTTTATAGCCTCCCATATTGGGAGCATCTTAAGATTACCCACTTATTAGATCCCATGCATATATTTAAAAATGTTTCATTTTCTTTATGGAGGAACATATCATCAAAACAAAGTGACACATTAGCTGTTAGGAAATATCTTATTACTTCAAAAACTAAAAAGAAACATTGGCCAAGACGATTAGAAAGTACAGGATCAGAGGTAGGAGCTAGTCCCTCTAATTTATAATATTTCAAAAAAGGTGATGTCCCATGGATTTTAAAAAAAGATGATCTTTCTTTGGCAAAGGAATTTATAATGGGTGTGAGGGTGCTATCTTCATATGGGTCTTCACTACAGTGCTACTTCAATGTGGATGACCATTTGTTGGGGTTTAAATCACATGACCATTTTAATCTTCTAAGAGTATGTATAATGTGAAAAACATGATTTTATTATTTTTTATATTAATAAAATTTATCCCACGCAGGGATCATAAAACATAACTAATTTTGTATATTATTGCACGTGTTTATAACTTTGCAGTGTCATTATCCTTTTTTCATGCCTGGGTGTGTGAAACATGAATTCCCTTAAGACCTAGGGCGTGCCATATCTAAATTATCTACATTTGTATGTTGGATCATGTCAAAGGAGATTCATGTGGCTAGCATTCCATGGTGGCATCAAGAGATAGTTGAGATTGTTTCTATGTTTGAGAAGGAACTGCCGACGAGTTTCATGGACTTGCAAGTTCATCTTCTAATCCACCTGGTAGATTAGGTTGAATTATTTGGGGTGGTTTCTTGTCGTTGGATGTTCTTCTTAGAGAGGTACATGAAGAAATTGAAAGGTTTTTTTCGACAAAGGGAAAAACCCGAGGGGTCTATGGCAGAGGGGTACATATCGTATGAGTCTATCTATTATGCCAATGAGTACATCAATCAGATCGAAAACAGACCAGGTGCGGTGATTTGGGACGATGAAAGGGATGAAGACAAAAGAGAAGGGGAGTTGCTCCAAACGAGTGGAAAAAAGCGCTTGATAAAGAGTAAGCGACTTATAATTTTTCAAATTTACACAAAGTAAATATTCATGTTGAACTTCGATATAATGTATATTTTGATCTCTATGTACTATATAATGTCAGTTTGATTTCATCTGCGAATGAAAAAATTGAAGCAATCAATAAATTTGTTCTTTACAATTCTGAAGCGACACAATCGTGGGTTGCATTGTACAAACAAAAGGGGATGAAATGGGATAGTGACAAGAGACAATTCAAACGGTTGAATGGTATAAGTGTGCCTTATCTCGATCATTTAAAAGAAAATATGCCAAAAATATGCCCCAACAGTCAAGTTGCTGACCAAGTCAGAGAGAAATACGGTGCAACTGGTCGTTACCTGCGTGCTGAAGAGGATGCGCTAAACGTAGGGATTGGGTGCAGCAACTCGGTAATAATCTATTTAATTTATATTTACATTTGAAACTTATAAGACATCTATATTTCATATTTTAACTATTGGGTTATTATAAGACACATGACACTATGATTTTTTTAACTTTTTTATAATAGGTGCATTTTTTCCCATCTCTGTGGGCATATGGACACCATTTTCACACAGAAAATGCCGATGTTGGAAACATCACACAAGACTGTGAAGTGGAAATCGATTTCGATCGATCTAGTCGATCTAGCCACCGTGATCAAAACCTAGTGCGAGGGACATTAGGTTACGTCAGAAAGATACAAGAGATCATTGAAGTTGATTTCTCTTCTTTCCAATGTGTTATTTTAGGTGCAAGTGGTGGGACACCTTTGATCGGAATAATGTAAAGGAAGATCGTGATAGTAGGATGATATGTATCAACTCTAGAAAGATGTTGGATGAAGCTAAGCAGCCCTATGTTTTCCCCAAACACTGTAACCAGGTGTCTTTTTACCCAGATGTGTTGGATAGGGATTGGTGGTTCATATTGAGACATGACCCTAGATCAAAACATATTTTTAAGAAAAATAGTGTTATCATGCCATGAAAACTAGAAGATAATGAGGGTGATCATGAGAACCGATAGTGATATGGTACATGTGTTATTTGATCATCAATATTTATACTTTTTAAGATGGCTTTTTCGAAGCATTATAATATGTATTCTGAATTAATTGGTAATTTTCAATGTGTTAATGTTAAAATCAATATTACACAGTCAAGGAAGGTTTATTATCCTATTTATTATGGATTAATTACCTAGGGATTGCGTGAGCAAGGCTGGGCTAAGCATATTTTTTTGGTTGAGGGCTGAAAAATTGGTCTGGAAGGAGATGCACCGTCTGCTGCTCCTGCTAGGGTTTCTGCTGCTCTTGTGCAAAATCTGAAGCTCTAATCCCCTGTGCACTCCATTACGAAGCTCGGCGCCCCCCTGGCTTCTCTGCTGATTCATCTTCCATGAACCCGCCCTCTGGAGGGGAGGGTACGGCCCCCCCTCCACTCAACGATCCCTCTTCTGACAACTTTACAGGCGCAGACAAAAGTGCTAGACCTAGCTCAACCCCCCTAGCCGCCTCTATTATTGATTCTGCTACAGAAAATGCAGGTAACACCTCCTCAGGCTCTGCAGTCACTAAAGACAAGGGAATAGAGCAGAATGTCTCGACGTCTCAGCCAAAGGCGTCCTCTGCAACCTGCATCCCAAAGACATCAGAGAGAACAAAAATAGATCTCCCCAGTCATCGCATCAATGGTCAAATCCAATATATGAGGGATCATGCCCTCATAGGCAAGTTCTTATGTCTATGGCCAACAGAAAAGGCCTTGCAAGGTTGGATATTTTCCAAATGGAAGCCTAAAGGACAATTCACCCTGCAGCTTGGCCCCAAAGGTTTCTTCATAGCTATCTTCAACTGTCTGGAGGGTAGAAATCGTATCTTTGAGGGAGGCCCGTACTTCTTCAACTCTGCAGGCCTGTACCTTCATGACTGGATAGAGAGATTCAATCCAGACAAAGAAGATTTCAACTGGGCTCTAGTATGGATCCATATGTACTCACTTCCCCTGGAATACTGGGACGTGGAGACCTTAAAGGACATAGGAAATGGCCTGGGATTTTTTATCAAAGTTTCCGAGGAAACTAAAATCCGAAGATACACCTCTTATGCTAGGATCTGTGTTCAAATGCACCTTTCCAAAGCACTCACGGACTCGGTAAGTCTATTTCATGACGATTTTGAATGGGTTCAAACAATAGACTACAAGCATGTTCCCTTTCGTTGCAGGAAATGCCATGAACATGGCCACCTTTTTCGGGATTGTCCTCTGAATCAACAGCCTAAAACCCCTATTTCTGAGATTAGCAAAGATGCTGAGGGATTTAAAAAATTCACTAGTCGAAGGAAGCACGCCAAGAAAACTCTTGTCTCCCCAGAAAATCTCAAGAAACCTAAAATTCGAAACAGCTTCGAAATACTGACCTCTCAAAATAACTTGGAGGAACTTCAATCTATCCCATCTTCATCAGATCCACCTCCTAAATCTTCCATCCCTCTTCCTAAATCCTCAGATCCACCCACTGCCTCCGTCATTACCCCCTCAGATAATATCGATCAAGCTCAGGTCCACAAAGCTTCCAGCATGGAGATAGATGCAGCTCTAGCTCTCAGCACCCATCAAAAGCTAAACAATGAAGAACAGAACATGCCAATACACATGGATGAGGAATCAAAGAGTATAGATCTGGGAGATCTGGACATACCCAGCCTGGAAACAGCGTGTCGACAGAAAGAATTCAGTGCTATACCTCCCTGACAAATAGAAATCCTTGAGGTGGTTTTAGCCAGAGCACAGCAAAACAAATTTCTTGGTATTCAGGCAGGCAGTCCTTGGGATGGGAAAAAAATACTGAAATAATCAAAGAAACGTGGGCGTAAAATGGATCTGCAGAGGACCATTATTATTGGAGAAATGCTAGTGGAATCTGAAAGATTCCCCAAGCTGACCAAGTTCTTCAAGACCCTCTCCCATTGTTCCTCATGAATCTCATCTCATGGAACATGAGAGGGCTCAACAACCCTGCTAAACACAGAATGTTAAAAAACATGATTCAGCAAGATAAGCCATCAATAGTATATCTACAAGAAACAAAATGCAACAGCACTGCTCTGGAAAATATTCTAAATAAATCCTGGTCTGGATGTCGTTTAGTTTCAGTGGATGCCTCAAGAGCGTCAGGAGGGCTAGCAATCATTTGGAACCCCCAGGTTCTCTCCCTCTATGATTTTCATGCCTCACATTATTTCATTCAAACAAATTTCCACCTAATAGGGACCAACATCCATGGTCACCTCTCTAATGTGTATTTCCCACGAGATTTACAAAAAAATTTGGACCTGTTGGATACTCTCACAGCTCTCAACTCTGCCAGGAGCTTTCCCCTATGGATTTGTGGAGGTGACTTTAACATAATCACAGCTCTGGAGGAAAAATCGAGAGGAAGAATGAGGTTGGAAGGGGATAGCACTAGCTTCAAAGACTTCATCCATAGCAATCAGTTAACGGACATTCAGACTTCAAATGGCATGTACACATGGACAAATAAAAGAAGGGGCCCACAGCATATCGCCTCTAGGCTGGATTGATTCCTTATGTTGGAAAACACAATTCACCTTGGTGGGGACTTTCATGCCTCTATCTTGCCTCAAGTGGGCTCTGATCACTGGCCCATAATGTTGCAGTGGTCGCGTCCTAGCTCTAGGTGTAATAGACCTTTCTGCTTCGAATCATTTTGGTTTTCACATCCAAACTTCAAAGAAGTAGTTAATGATGCCTGGAACTCCTTCACTCCCCCAGCTGGCGCCAAGATGTTTCAGTTTCAACAAAAGCTAAAACACCTCAAATACGCTCTCAAATCTTGGAATCGCACACAGTTCAGTAACATTTTCGTTCACCAGGAAGAGCTAGAGCAACAAATGAACACATTGCAATAGTGTATTATCTCTGAGGGGAGAACTGAAGACTATGAACAATAGGAGCAGGCCCTATTGTCCAAAATTGAAGCACGGAGGCAGCAAGAAGAGACCTTGTGGCATCAAAAATCCAGGGTCAGATGGCTCAAAGATGGGGAGAAAAACACCAAATATTTCCACAGGTCTACTATTCAAAGAAGAATGCACAATAACATCGCCTTCATTAATAATCAGCAAGGGGATTGACTGGAGACGCATGAAGAAGTGGAACATGAATTCAAAGAGTACTTTCAGAACATTCTTCAGGAGCCTCCAGGCTGCATAAATCAAGCCATTCAATCAATCATGCAGCACATTCCAAAAATCATCACAGCAGACCACAAAAACATGCTTCTCCTGCCTGTCTCACTGCAGGAGGTGGAGGATTCTATGGATCAACTTAAGGATGGCAAAGCGCCTGGCCCCGACGGCTTCACATCAAATTTCTTTCATGCTTTCTAGGAGCAGATCAAAACAGAGGTTTGGGAGCTCGTGGAAGAGTCAAGATCATTGCACTGGATCCTACCTTCCCTGAATACGACCTTCATAGAGCTTGTTCCTAAAGAGGAAGAATCCAGCACTCCAGACAAATATAGGCCCATCGCACTATGCAATGTAATCTACAAACGCATCTCCAAAGTCCTGGCGAATAGGCTTAAACCTCTTCTCCCTCTCCTTATCTCACCAGAGCAGACAGGCTATGTAGAAGGGCGCCAGATTCTGGATGGTATCATCCTCTCGCATGAAGTGATCCACTCTCTTAAGATTCTAAAAAAACCAGGTATGATCCTCAAGCTAGATCTTTCTAAAGCTTTCGATAAAATTAGTTGGACCTATATCAATCAAATTCTCTTAGCATTTGGTTTCTGTGCTACTTAGACTCGATGGCTTATGAACCTTATCTCCTCCCCCTGTTTCTCCATCCTTCTCAACGGTTCTCCTTCCTCGCCCTTTCGTCCCTCCCGGGGAATATGTCAAGGAGACCCTCTATCCCCGTTCCTCTTTGTTCTCATGGCCGAAGGCCTTCGTCTCCTCCTTCATCATGATGTCTCTTCAAACTCCTTAAAAGGCATTTCACTCCTTGACAGACCCCCCATCTCTCACCAACAGTTTGTCGATGATAATATGCTTTTTGGTCATCCGTCAGTTCAAGAAGCCTCTGCCTTCAAGTCCCTGCTTGATATATTTTCAGAAGCCTCTGGAACCACCATCAATGCCTCCAAATCCCAGCTTTTCTTCTTCCACACTCCCATCCTCACCCAGCGTAATATCGCCAGGATTCTGGGCTTTCCTATAGTAGTGCTTCCTTCGAAATATCTTGGAGCTCCCCTCTTTGACCCTGCCATCAAACATTCTTCCTGGAGAACTCTCCTTGACAAATTAGAAGCTAGGCTCTCTTCTTGGACCTACCTCTCACTCAACATTGCCAACAGGCTCATTCTTATAAAATCTGTTCTCCAAGCCATGCCTCTATACCTTTTCTATATACTGGCAGCCCCTAAATGGGTCTTAAAAAAAATTCGCAATCTTCAAAGAAACTTTATTTGGGGCTCCTCAGGCCTCAACAGAAAATGGTCTCTTGTCAAATGGACTGAAGTCTGCCTTCCAAAATCGGTTTGTGGGCTTGGTCTAAGGGATCCCCTCCACAGCAACAACACCATGGGTGCCCACATCTGGTGGCACTGGATCTCCAAACCGCATACTCCTTGGGCACGTCTTTCGCATGCCAAACATGCTCCTAGCAGGCCGCAGGAGGATCTCATACGCATCAGCACAACCAACCCTGGCTCGTTGATTTGGAATGCTGCCAAGCAACATAGTGCCTTTATCCAAGCGCACAGCTTCTAGGAAATCCACTCGGGTACTACAGCCAAATTTTGGGAGGACTCTTGGCAGCAACTCCCCAAACTTTCCACTCTCTTCCACAAACTTAAATGGCAAGCCACTCTGCAGCAAAATGAACAAATCCACATCCATCAGTTTTGGCAACGGAATTCTTCTCAAGGTTTTCAACTATGGAGATCAGCTGGCACCTGGAAGGCCAACTGGCAAGAGGAAACTTTTGATGAGATCGATCAAGAGCTCAAACTCAGAAGAATTAAAATCTCTGATCAAAAGGACAAAGTGTGATGGGGATACACACCCAAAGGCATGTTCACTACCAAAGAAGCATACCAACTTCTCTATCAACCCACGCATATTATAAAGTATCATCTATGGGATCAGATTTGGAAACCAAGCATCTGGCCTAAGGTCTCCACATTCCTTTGGCTTCTAAGCAAACAACAGATCCTCACTTGGGACAATTTACAAAAAAGTGGATTCACTGGGCCTTCCAGATGTCCCAACTGCAATCTTCACACAGAAACCACTTTGCTTCTCATGGGCACTTGCCCATTAGCAGCTCAACTCTGGGAGAGAACTACTCAGTGCAACAGAAGAGCTGGCAGACGCGTGGGAGACATTGTAAATATCATCAGGAACTGGCCTCGGCAACCTTTCCAAAGTCTTTTACTCAACTCTCTCTAGAACATTATACCAGGCTTTTTCTATTGGATCATATGGAAGGAGAGAAATAAAACGATCTTCAAAAATCAAAGTACGCCCCTTGACATCCTGTGGATGCATCTCAAACAAAATCTTCAAGAAACTCTTGCTCTAAGGCACTGGAAAGACTCGGATTTGCCCGCATCCCCCCAGGAATGCCTCATTCTGAAGAATTGGAATCTCAACCTCACGCTTTCAGCTCTAGTCAAGTCCAACTCCTCCATCCATCCTAATTCTCCCCACTCTTGGTCTCCTCCCGCGACTCACTCTTACAAACTAAATTTCGACGGAGCTGCTAAGGGCAACCCTAGGTTGGCTGGTTTTGGTGGTATTTTCAGAGATACTGTAGGCTCAGCTCTGCACATATATCATGGTTCGCTTGGCAGAGACTCCAACAATGTTGTTGAGCTTGAAGGTTTATGGAAGGGCATTTGTATAGCAGAAACAAAAAAAAAATTCCCTCTAGAGGTTGAAGGGGATTCTCAAATTCTAATAGAGGCTACTATTCAGATTTACTCAGGTACTTCAGCAGAAATATTGCTTCAAGTTGGTGGCTTCTCAGCAGATTGGAACAAATTGAAGATTGGCTCAGGGCTCACCGCAGCATCACCTTTAAGCACATCCAGCGTACAGCTAACAAGGTTGCAGACTGTCTGGAAAATCAAGGCATCGATCAACAGTTCCCCTTCTTCTCTGGTCCTCTGAATAGTTCTAATGATGCACAACTCAAACAAGACTGCACTCATCTAGTGCAACAAGATCAACCTCTCCCGGATGCAGGTGTTTAGTTTGGCGATTAGTAAATGGGCGATGTGGTGGGTTGGCGCGTGGCTTCTTACCACTACCATCAGGCCTCGCACGATGCTTGTCATTAATCACTTTGCCTCCACCTTCAATGTTGCATTAATGCAACTCGTCCCTCCACACCAGCTCACAAGCTCTTCAGCCATGGCGCCTCCCCATAGTCTCATTCACGGTCCTCCCCTACGCTCGAGTTTCTCCTTTGCTGTCGCAGAGCCTTGATCTCGGACTAGCACTGGGAAGCGTTGTGCTCTGGATTGCTGCATCGATTTGCTGCCGGGTATTCATGTTTCACAGAGTCCTTTCAGCAAACTCAGTCGCCTTTCGACCTCTGTCATCTCTGGAGCTCCTTTGCTGGTTGAAGTTCGGCCCCCTACTGCCCTCCCCTACCTTCACAATATTTATGACTACTTTGCGCTGCCTGTTCTTCAAATCATGCCCATATTACGCCAGAGAATGCATTGCAGGCGGGGAAGTTCTTGTGGTCGTGTAGTCCGCCAGCCCTCCTCCTCAACCTCTGACTCCTCATCCTACTCCTCGGATTTCTGCACTGACCGATATCCAGACACCAGGAGTGGTCATGGACGAGGTCGTGGGCAACACAATTCAGAGGCACACTCTCACCATTCCACCCCTGTGCAGTCTCATACAGCTCAATTTCGGTTCCCTTGTACCTTCAGTCATTCCTCTTTCAGGGCGACTGTTACCATTTTGCTTCAAGAGGATTCTTCAGGTATGGTTGCCGCGACTCCGGGGGTGACTCTGGAGAAGAAGGCGGAGGATTGGCATGGCACTCCTCCGACAGACAACAAGCAGAGCAAGGATCCCAGTGGCATTACTCCCCAGGACGTGAGCTTTCAGGTTGGTCCGAGCGACCCTACTAGTGTTTGTTTCATAGGCAAGGAAGGCCATCCTGTTGAGGAAGAAGACCCCTACAAATATGCATGATGCATCGTTGAAGAGTCACCTCCCTCTTCTCAAGAATATTAATCAGGTCTGCGTTCAAAGGTTTTTGTTTCCCTGTTGCTTGAATGGGCTCAATTCCCTTTTGTCTTACAGTTTTCATATGCTCATCAGTTCTCATGCTCAGACTTTCACTCTAAGGTTCAATCGTCAGTTTCCCTTGTGTGGGAGGCACTTATCTGCTTGTTTGTTTGGGTTTCTATTATGGTTTCTGAAGCTTATCTGGTCAGATTTTAGTTTTGTAATGGGCGGCACTTATCTGCTTATTTGTATGGGTCCAGTCATACTGTCATGGTCTTTGAAGCTCTTCTGGTTAGTCTTCAGTTTAGTAATGGGCGAATGCCGCATCTCTGGGCTAGACACTGTCATGGTCTTTGAAGTTCTTCTGGTCAGTTTTCAGTTTTGTAATGGGTGAATGCCACATCTTTGGGCTAGACTTCTTGAGGCCACAGCCTCTCTGTAAAAAAATTTGTATCAATAATAGGAGTAGACAAATTCAGAAAAAAAAAATGTTAAAATAAATATTTCACTTGATAATTTGCAATTATGTTGATCCCAAAAACAATGGTGTATTTTATAAAGTTTTTTTTTTTTTGTATGTAAGATCATAATAAAGTACAATTACAATTACAATTTTATAATTTTACATACAATTAGAATTAGAATTACAATTACAATTAATAAAAATACAATTACAATTTTAGAATTTTACATACAATTAGAATTACAAATATTACAATTTACAATATCATGATCACTTAATATAAATTAATTAATAAACATCACGATCATGATAACCATCGTACAAACATCATATTTGACTAAAAAACACATTAAAATTCACTAACATCATTGTGATCATGATCATCTAACAAAACAAAATTAGCATTATATAACATCATCACAACACAAACATCAAATATACATCTCATGTGAAATAACTGCTATCACATACACATCTATCTGCAAGCTGCACATTAAATGAACATATCTAACATGACCTAACAATATACACATCATGATGATCACCAACATGTAAATTAAGTACAACTGTAACATCAACATAGAATATATGGACCATATATATATATATATATATATATAACTGAATAATGTCAAAATACAACTGTAATATAAATGTCATCTATCAGCTAGTGGTACATCATCAATAGCAGTACTAGTCAAGGCTTGCTCAGTCAATGGTGCAGCCTTGACAAGCTAATCAATCGATACATGCTGATCAGGATCAACTGTCTGCTGCTCATCGTGATGACTGGACATGGTCGATGGTCTAGCCTTCTCATGATCATTTTGATGATTGGACATGATCAATGGTCCAGCCTGCTCTCCATGATGACTGTTTCTCGATGCTAGTGGAGTTTGCTCATCTATCATAGCGCAAGGTGAATGATGATCACTCCCCTTATCGTGATCATCAAATGATGCATCAGCGCTACTCGCAGACTGTCGATCATGTGCTGCATCTCGGCCACACCTATAATATGCAAGTGTCCTCCTCAGCCGCGTAACTAAGATCCTCAACATCTAGCATATCCTGATCATCATCAAGATCCACACCTGGATCATGTGGTGGTGCTAGCATGTCCTCGCCATCAAAAGACCCAATGTCTATAAAATATATACAAGTACAAAACAATAATTAGACAATTTCATTACACAATTTAAAAAAAAACAAGTTAAAGAACATGTTAGAATAAAGTTAAATAAAATAGTAATATTACCTCTATCATCTGACGACTCATCATTTATGAAGAGGATGTTGGCATACCCTCGCCAATCCAAACCATCATAAGGACAGGGGACCATAATGAAGGGATTCTCATCAACACTAGCTAGCAACTCCAGTGCATCATGAGATATCCTCAGAAAAAACTCAGTCTTTCCCCTCTTGGGCATCATCTGACCCCAGATGTGCATTCGTGCCTCCAACATCGGCCTATGAGGCTGTCGAACAAAAGTAGGCCTTGTCTTTGGAAACCTCTCAAAAAATAAACAGAAAATATCTGAAGCAAAAGGGAAGTTTACCCTCCCTTGTGCATGAGCACGACATCTATCTAAGGCTGTACAAAACTGCCGCAAAAAAATGGCAAACCACATGACAAGTCGTGGCTCTTGTACTAAAGAATCAATATAATATAGAAGCAAGCAACTAATGCATTGCCCGTCACTAGTGTTGTGTGAAATGGTCGAAATCAGAAGTGAGAGGCACCTCACCTCTTGAATACCAAATGCAGCAATACGTAACTGACCTCCTGAGACCTGAAAATATGAAGGAGACACTACAAGAAAAAAACACATTGGTGAGGGGTGAAAATGGTCACCATAAGCTCAATGGTGAGGGTCAAAAGAGCGTTCGTCACCAAAAACTGAACGTCACCAAAGGTGGCATCGCCGAAAGTATAGGTGTTGTGGTGACATTCAAGGTTCGTCACCAATAATGATTTATAGTGACGAATAGTGACCGTCACCATTTCATATGAGCAATGGTGACGGAAAATAGCTTCCGTCGCCAAAAAATTGAACGTCACCAAAGGTGGCATCGCCGAAAGTATAGGTGTTGTGGTGACATTCAAGGTCCGTCACCAATAATGATTTATAGTGACGGATAGTGACTGTCACCATTTCATATGAGAAATGGTGATGGACAATAGCCTTCGTCACCAAAAAATTGAACGTCACCAAAGGTGGCGTCGCCGAAAGTATGTGTTATGGTGACATTCAAGGTTCGTCACGAATATTAATTATAATGACGGATAGTGACCGTCACCATTTCATATGAACAACAACGATTTTTTGTGATGGACCTTTCATGGCCGTCACTATTGGTGCATATATATGGCGACATTCATTGACCGTCACCATAAACGCATTGGTGACATCAAATTCCATCACGAATAATGACTATAATGACAAATAATGACCCTCACTGTTTCATATGAACAACAACGATTTATGGTGACGGAACTTTAATGGTCGTCACTATTGATGCGTATATATGGTGGCGTTCGTTGACCGTCACCATTTCATATTTTGGTGAGGGTCGAAAAATGTCACCATAAGCTCATTGGTGATGGTCAAAAGAGCATCCGTCACCAAAAACTGATCTTCGTCATTCCCTATATATGAATATCAGGGCACGATGAAATCAAACCACCAACCTCCTGCTTGTAAAGCAAGTGCTCTTCCATTGAGCTAGCACCCTTTAAAGAATTAGAATTTAAACTAGCAATTGCCCCTAAAGGTGCAAAGATACACCAAAGGAATAAGAACCAGGAAAACTGAAAGAACTCAGTGTCCTTGCTCCTATTTTTATTCTATGACACTCTACAAAGTATGATCTTGATCTATGACGTATTTGTGCCGAGTGGTTCTAATTTAATAGTAAATGTTATATTAGATAAAACAAATGAATAACTGAGAGGCCTTACGAGCTAATTTTTAATCCTTACACCAAAATATCTTAATATTCAAGTCTATGGAACAACTCGTTCAAAGTTCAAATTGAAGTAGATTTTAAATGGAAAGCCTAAAACCAGCTAAGTAGTTTACAAGTTAACATTTTGGATATAACTTCTGTTCAATTTATATGACAAGTTATGCCATAACCTTGAAACTAGTTTCTTAGCTAAAAGACTTTCTTAAGTCAACAATGACAAAGAAAGATGGTCATGGCAAGAAAAATTCTCTTGTTTTTTCTAATGAGGGTGCATGTAACTTGATAAAGGTTGTATGAGAGTATCAAACCATAAACATTTTCACTAAAACATGGAAATGACAAAGTCTTGTTAAGAAACAAAGGTTTAGTTGAATATATGAAAAGCATCGAGCTAAATTAGATAATTAAACTAAAATTAACTGTAAAAAAATGAAATTGCCATCATATACCATCTGGTTTGGTTAGTCCTTCAGAAAGAAAAAGTGCAATTGCATGATCTAGCTCCTCATCTTGATTATGTAATGGACCATCCTGAACAAAAATTTCCACATACAACAATCAATGTTATTGTATTGGTAAGACTTTTGATATAATCTATCAAAGCATGTACTATGTAGGAGAATAACTATTAAATGGATTACTTCTCGACTCGCATGTACTACCTTTGGTAGTTGAATTACTTGGAAATAAAAATCGTTATTAGAAGATAACGCAAAGAAAAGCAGAAGCCTTTGAATATGGATTGCCATCTTGATTTTATAGAGTTATAATTGAATACTAAGGGATTAGGAATGCTGCAACGAAATAGATGGATGGAGTGTAATAAAAAGAATTTGGATAATTTAGGTTGCACATATCTTTAAATGGAACCACTTTTTCCTTTTGGATTCCCAGTCTTTAATATGCAAATAAAATTTTCGATTCAACCATAGAGCACAATATTTTGAAGTCTTAGTTGCCTGAAATAGGGTAAGGACAACATTTGGAAACGGGGATAACTTTTGAAATGACCACTTTCAAAACCTTTGGAAACAGAGCAACGAGCACTTCCACACACAGGTCCAAAAGTCATGACTTAGGAGCATGAGCACACCTAATTCAGGGATGATTAAATATGAAACGAATTGGGCTGCAATTACACTCAATTAAACGTAAAGCAATGATTAAAATCTATATAAATGACTTAGAAGTCAAACATGACAACTTTGGAATATGGTAGAATGTTGGCATAAAAACTTTGTTCATTATACATTCTCTTTCATTCAGTTTTGATGCTTTACTTCCAAATTAGGTGTTTTCTTTGTTGGAGATAGTAATCCGTACATCTAGGTCGAACCATTAAAGATGCCCAAAATGAAGGGGCATGTAGCTCAGTGGTACAGCAGCACACTGGCCAAGGGAAAATCTGGGGTAAATCTTAGTATGTATAATTTTCAAGATGGGGATAGAGCTAGTTTTGCTTGAAGTTAGGCAGGGGACCTTAGCCAAAGTGTGGCCTGACGAGGGTGTTGGAAATAGGAATACACACATATATGCTGAACCCTTAAGGGCATCCCTCATGAAGGGGAAAGTGGCTCAGTGTTAGAGAAATCCAACCAGCCAAGGACTTTAAAGTTTCGGAAATGTTTCAAGTAACATACATTGTTAATTAGCCTATTATGCTAGACCAAATGGTGGACGACCTGCATTGGAAAGTGTTTGCATGGGGAAAGTGGCTCAGTGTTTGAGTAATCCAACCAAACAAGGACTTAAAAGTTTCGGAAATGTTTCAAGTAACAAACAATTATTAATTAGCCTATGTGCTAGGCCAAACAGTGGAGGACCTGCATTGGAAAGTGTTTTCTGACCAATATTGAGGCCCCGCCCAGGTTCAAAACTCAGCTAACCCACCTCATGAAAGGGCAAGCGGCTCAGTGTTAGAGCAATCCAATAAGCCAGGGACTTTAATGTTTTAGAAATGTTTCAAGTAATAGAGAATAGTTAATTATACAGTGATATGTGGTTTAACGGTAAGTTTCACTGGGTGAAACTAATGAGACCGCGGTTCATATGGCCTGCTATGATCTCGCCTCAAGGAGTAGACTCCCCATTTCCTAGAATCTCCGCTCTTGCTAAATCATAAGATATGAAATATCTAGCTTACAGGTTGTTGGATATACTCTTGTTGTTATAAGGCTCTTGCTAAATCATAAGATCTGGTATATCTGGCTTATATCTGGCTTACAAGTTGTTGGATATACTCTTGGTGTTATAAGGAAGCCACAAAGGTTGACCGTGGACCTCCCCCAGATTAGTCCAAGGAAGAAAGTTTGTGCTGAGCAATATTGAGGCCCCACCCAGGTTTGAAACTCAGTTAACACACCTAGCGTGTCTGTGGGCAGTTGCATAATGCATTAGGTTCAGGAGTATAGGGTCAGTCCCTCAGACATGACCCTGGGCCTCCTTAGAGACAGGCAGTAAGTTTAGGAATTCTCCTAATACCCAAAAAAATAAAAAATAAAGGAAAAAGAAAGAAATTCTCCTAATACCCAAAAAATAAAAAATAAAGAAAAAGGAAAGAAATTCTCCTAATACTGAAAAAAAAGGGAAAAAGAAAGAAATTCTCCTAATACTGAAAAAAAAAGAAAAAAAAAGAAATAGAAAGAAAAATGACAGTATTTAATTATCGATTCTTGAGATAAAAAAATAAACGAAAAGAAAAGAAACAATAGTTAATTAGTAGTTTCCAACTTTTCACTAGCATGTCCTAACATTTTTTGATGTATATGCAGAAAGACTTTGACTTCAGGATGACTCAGGGTTTCTTTGTCAAAGTTTACTTGCATGCCAAAAACTGTTCTGATGTCAACCGACATGGATAAAACATGATCATAAAGAGATAAAATCTGATAAAACTTCAACAAAAAGCATGGATGAAGTTCACACTCGACAACAAGACTGACGTGGGAAGAAACATCTAAAGCAAACTTTTTAAGGTTCCATCTTTCCACTCCTTAATGATAGGTTTAATAAAACAATCACTTCTTAATGAAGGTGCTACCTCCCCGTTAAGTTATAATCTTATGTTCCCACATTTTAAGAGTAAAAGATAGCATCTCAAGGCACTGGGGCTGTTATAAGTGAAATTGTAAGTAGATAGATTGTGATGTTCGGAATTTGTAAGTGACTGGTGTGGACTTCTTAAGCCATGGGTGGTTATTAAGCATGGAGTTAAGCTTTAACCCTAGGTTTTTCCAGTTCATAATTAAGATCAAATATATTCAATGGTCAGAAATTGAAAATTCAGAAGTTGCGTGAAGAGAAACACAGAAGCAGCACCTGGCAAATAGTCTTGGAGAAGAAAGTGTACCCGCAACAGAATGAGCATCGACTCATGCTCAATTTCCAAAGGCCAAAATTATAACTAGAATGTATGGTAGAAGCTGGGAGAACCTGATAAGACTGACCATCCTGGGCAGAAGACGGTTTAGGAGACACCTTGGAGAAGCCAATTGAAGAACCAGTAGGAGAATAGTACGTCTTTATCTTATACAGGTTTGCAACAGGATATGTATTGCCCGATCCTTTCTCTGAATCGTGGCTCTTCACCTGAGAACAACTTGTGGGTATTGAACTAGAAGTAGAATGAAATATGTTTTTCAAGCTGTTGGGAATAAATATATTGAGAAGAAACGGTTTAATATTTTCTCCCTTACTCTTACTTGACCCATTTATATAGCTTCCACTTGTCTTCCTCTCGTCCTGCTTTCCTGAACTCCTCTCCTCTGCTTTATGTTTTTCTGTTTGCACTTCCTCATTTGATCTCTTCTGCATGGTAGCCTTCTTCTCCACCAGATCACTCAGGGAAAATTCATAAGCTGATTCAGGCATTCCTTCAAACATTTTCATGAGCTCCTGTCTGCCTTTGGCAATATCCTCTGCCCTGGCTGACATGGGGTATGGATATGAACATGTCGTGTCTATAGATATGGGATAAGAACTTGATCCAGGACGCCATAGCGGAAGAGAGGTACATGAGTTTTCATCTTCTTTATGTTGAATAGCCCATGAGAACAAACCTGAAGAACCAAATTTAGAATTCATCATGGATCAACCCAACTCATCTCTGTTAAAGAAATTTTTTTCTTATAGCTTGCCCTCAAACATTTGTTCTAAATAGCTTGTATTGGGTTTGATCTACCAAATCATCCCCTCCAAATTAGTGCCAGAATATATCATGGGTTGATGGGAAATCAATCAGCCGCACAAAGTTAATGCCAATCCTCCCTGTCTTGCTTAGAAAGCAGAGTGGGTCCATAGCACAATTGCGATATGACTGATTGTCTCTTGCTCCATTATTTTTGCACCTTAATGTCCCTGTCAATGTTGCTGGTACTTTACCTCTGTGAATTTACTCCAAATTTGACATGCTAAGCCCCCGATCATCTCTAGTTGCCCTTAGTGATTCGATCATCTGCATTGACATAAACCAGAAATAATGCATAGAACATCAAGCAAAACCTATTCCACTGCAGAAATGAGACATCTTACAACTAGTCCACCTTGTAACAAAACGTCTCTGCACCTAGTGAAAATAAGGATGGCTTTACATATGTTTAAGGTTAACTTGCCCGCTGCTCCTTCCTTTGACTGGTTTTCATGAGAATCCTAGATCTTAAGCTTATAATGGTAGGTGTGAGTGTCCTGTCCTCCTATTAAACCATCATATATCATTCAACAACTAAATCCATGCATTTGCAACATTGTATCAGCGTATGAATTTGCATCAATGTACTGAATTAATATGACTTCAAATATTGAAATTTTCCTGCAAGATAACATTTATCATTAAAAAAACATGATCAAACATGAAGTAATCTCATGAATCCTTCAGATTTATATTGCAATATCCATCTCAGATCGATAGATCCAGAATCTTAAATATTCTTATAACTAGCAATTGCACCAAGAGGTGCAAAGGAATGCCAAAACATGGATAAGAGAAGTGGGGAGATTGTATACAGAAATAATCAAGCGAAATATACTAAAAATGAAATACAACCCACGTGAGGCTAATTTAAATTCAATTGTTGTGAATTTTCAAGTGAAAGAAAGTTTGTAACTGGTGTCCGGCAAGCAGGACTCACAAAAATTGTTATAGAGAAAAACTTAGAAGTGCAATTGAGGTTTGAGGTTTGATGATGTTGATGAAGCACATATTCTACTTGGTGAAAGTGGCCACTGCGAGGATTATTGGGGTTCAGGCTTCTATAGGCAGGATAATACTTTTGAGCTTGAAACAACTTTTCACAATATAGCTTTTAGTTCAAATGGTGCAAATACATATAAATCAAGCAATTTGAGACCTTTAAATGTATGGTCAGAAGCAACAACTCTAGAATCTGTGCAAATGCTTCTAAACTCTATTTGAAAAGAGGAAATTAATTTGATCATTGAAGGAAACTTGTTTGGACCAGACATTGGTGAGTTGATAAGCAGCTCAAACAATTGCGCAGAGATTATTATGTGGTGCATTTTCAAAGGGCTCAAAGAGTCATTACCTTCTAGATGGCTATATATTTTGGGAGATGGGTTTGAAAAAACAGGTAAGAAGAATCAGCCAGCGTCTGAACAGTCAGGGATGAATTTGAGAAAAAACACCAAAGATCTGCCAATTTTGTTGAATGCCTCTGAGCAATGTGGTTTATTGTTTGCTGTCAATTCCTCCTCAGTCATGGATTGCAGGCCTGCACAAAATAATAATATTCTTATGATTGGTCTCTGTTCTAAAGTGAATAATTTAAAACAATATACTCATAACCTAGCACAAAATACAGATTCAACAGAAGTAAATACGGAAAACAAGAATAGTGGAAATGATGATTTTGGACTTCAAACTGAAGGAGCATATAAGGGCGAGGATGAAGTGATTTTGAAATTTCAGTGGGTAGAGGAGATAGAAAGGATGGGCTGCAACAAGTTTTTGGAGTCTCGGGATAGAAGAGAAGGGAAAAGAGGAAAACTTCAAGTTCAAAGCACAGAGTAATGCCCCCTGGAAGGAGAGATTTTGATTCTCTTGTTCAATCTCAGCAGGAAGTAAGCAATGCCTTTGGTCAAGTCGACATTCAATTGTCGGATTCTCTATGGGATGAAGGTGATGGCATTAGCCAAGAGAAGTAGCTGGACAGGGTTTCACATGAATATATCCTTTCTTCATAAATGCAATGATTATCGGAATTATGTTCAAATGAAAGAGATGAGAACAGTGTGCAAGAGGCTTTATAATGTTTGATATGAAAAGAATAGAAAATTCAAAATAGTACATCATATGAGGAGGAAGGAAAAAGAAATGTATAGGAAACAAGAACTGGATGGAGGCAGGGAATGAAAAAGGAGAATATTCATCTCCATTTATAAGGATTGAAAAAAGTTTGGACAATGCCACCCTGGATGTAGCTTCTCATCCGGTGAGAATTGATTTTAAACACAAACAGATTCAACGGATGTTGGGTTCTTTATTAGATGAAAATAAGAAAGAAAATGTGGAGGAACAATTCATTGAGTCTAATGGGGATTGTGATGTCGTGGACGAATTAAGTGGAGTCTTAGTAAAAGGTGCCAAGTGGCAAGGAGGCTATTGCAAGAGTGACAATGAAAGGGATATCAGAATCTTTGTTAGATGAGAGAAATCAGACATGTTTGATTGTTCCACTAGAAGATGCTCTTCTGGTAGACATCGAGGAAATACCAGATTTGATATTTGATGTAAGAAAGGAAGATCATATAGCAATGCATGCCAAGGAGCCTTCTTAGTAGGATCATTTACCTGCCAAATTGGAAGGAGTGCCAGACCAAGAAGTGGATGGCATTGCACCTTTGTAGGTTCTGTTAATAATCTAGACGCAAGTGATAACGCAGAAGGTGAAATGTGTGAGTTTTCAAGAAAGAGGGATAGATCAATTGAGGAGGCATGAGAGATTAACACTGTGAATGGATCCTCTTATGAAGTGATGGATGCTTTGGGATAGAGAGAAATCCATTGGATTTCAGGCTCTGTAGTGAAGCATCTCAAAGAGGAGTCCCTCAAGAATGTTCATACGACAAATGACAGGAGATTTAAATTTCTTTATAGATCAAAGAAGTGAATGTGCTAGAGTAACTACACATGAAGATATTGCATTTGTAAATGGTGTACGGTGGGTTGGAGTTGGTGATTGATGTAAATGATGAAATTGATGTAGAGATGCATGCAACACAGGTTGATTGTAAGAATGCAGTAACTGAGGCAGCTTGTTCAATTTATGTTGTTTTTGGATGTGCAAAAATCCAGTGGAATTTAAAGTCGTTAGTTGGAGCAATTCACATAGATAATGCAGGGAAGCATAACACAGGGCCGTTATAGGAAAATGTTGCTTTGGTGGAAAAACAAGGATTTTTATATTTCTTACCCTGCAAAGGCATTGTGAAAAGCAGTGTGTTGGTGGAAAAGAGAATTTTTTTGGATTTTTCACTGGAGGAAACCAGTGAGAATGATGTAAGAATGCATGCTACATTTTCCCTAGATGAAGGTGCCGCAACAGTGAATTTGCAAAGATTTTCGTTGTATGCCTGTAAAGAATAAAATTTAGTGAAATATTGAGAAGTTTTTGTGGAGGAAATGGAAGAAATGCTTGTTCGATTATCAGAGAAATCTAAACCAGGGGAGAATTTTGTAGGTGCTTGTCAGGATGCTTTTTTAAAGAATCAAATGCAAGGAATGTTCAGTTCATTTTTGGATGAAAGTAGTCAAGCTATTCCACAGAAGCATGCCATGGAGACTGCTGAAGTAGACATCGCAGTGGTTGGATTGCAACAGGTTACAAAACCTTTGGTTCACATTAATGAGAATCCTCATAAGCATGAATTCAATCAAGGGTTTAAAAGAGTCATTTGGATGGATTGAAATTGTTAGGAAATGACGATGAACAGATAGTAGTCAATTATCGATGGATTTTATAAAAAATTTAGACTTCTCATGTGCTTACCAAATGAAAATCTCTGACCAAAATTCTAGTTAATAGGCACAATGAAAATAATTAGTTGTTGAAAGATTCAGGATCTGTTTATAAAAATGTCATGGAAGAGGAGTTTGCAGTCAAATATGTGGAAATGGTGAACGATAATGAGTGTGTTTGGAAAAAAAAACTCCTAAGTATGCCCAGGTAAGTGTTACAAAGTTGTCATCAACAACCTTGAGTCAGAGAGAAGAGGAGTCTTCTATGTTACCATGGACTAGTGAAAATATGGCAAATACATGTAACCATAAACTAGCTTCTTATATGGAGAAAGCTAAGATAATTTACATGGGCAGTGTAACAACTCGATTTATGGCCTCTGAAGTTCAAGAACCACGGGATATTTCAAGGCTACATTGTTTCCCTCAGGACAACTTCAGTGAGTACTGTATTATACAATAAAGACATTACTGAGCCAAGTAAAGCTAATTGTGCACAAAGAAAAGTGTTATCTGCAATACAAGCACGTGAATTAAAAGAAGATGGCCATTCTTCTCCACACAATTGAAAAACATCACTTGAAAAACATTTGTCTTTTGGAAGTGCATTCTGTGTAATAACATGTACTTCTAATTACCCAATTTTTGAAGAAGTGGCAACATAGACACTGCATGTTTTTCTTCTTGCCAACTTACAAGTTGAAAAGGCATGTGAACAAGCCACTCACTATCATAATAGTGGATCACAAATTAGGAAATCACTTGGCACTGATATTTTTACTCTTGAAAATGTCCAGGATCTGAATGTTTCAATATTGACATATTCTAAGAAGTTTGACAAATTTGTCATTGCTAATTTGAGTGAAAGTGATGCACTGAAAAAATCAGAGACTAAAAAAGTTTCTACTTCAATAGAACCTTTACCTTTCCACAAGGTGAGCTATTACAAGTCTTAATTATTTGATCACTAAATATCTAACACCCAAGCATAGTAGAACTCTGTTGGAACATGATTTTTAGCTCTACAATGTCTTTAGTTTCTTAATCTGTCATTGCTCATTTGAGTGAATGTGATGCAGTGAAAAACACAGAGACTAAAAATATATCTACTTCAATAGGACCTTTCCCTTTCCAAAAGGTGAGCTATTACAAGTCTTCATAATTTTATCAGTAAATAGCTAATGTGTATTGTAGAACTCTGTTAGGAAATGAATTTTAGTTCTGCAATGTCTTTAGTTTCATAATCAAGTCTAAATGTAAAATTAGGGAAAGCATTTATCATTCTTCTTTTATTGGGCACTTCACAGATCGACACATATTAGAAGCCTCATCTTAAACAACAATCTAATGAATTAATATTGAATGTGTGGGAAAGTGAATTGATGATTGTAGACACATTATGAAGATAGCCAAAACGGGCATGGCAGAAGAGAATGGAGATATTGACAAGACTTATCCATTGGTAGAGGAACCTGAAAATATTGAGAAATCAATGCAGCTTGCACCAGAATCCACCTATCCTCAGAATATTAATTCCCTAACATTTCCTATGGAAAAAATTGTGACTGATGGTTATCAGCAAGCAATGCAAAATGTTCAGTTTAGCATGAAGATAGTGGATAGGTGTGCAAAGCAAACTGAACAATCAAACCTAGAATTTCAAAAGAGTGGTGAAGTTGTTGTCATTAGCATGGAAATGTATTATGGAGAGTGATCATAGTAAGTAGACTAGTCTTATTGTTGAGGAGGTAAATCCCCTCTGCGGACAGAGGCGATCCCTACTAGCCCAGCAGGGGTCTAGCAACAATCACGAAATGTTACGACGCAAGTTCCTAGTTACGAATGAAAAGACGAAAGATGGAGGCCTACCTGGAATCTAATGCTACGATCTGAAGAAGAGAGCATTCCTGTTCCTCTGCCTTGGCAGATCACGATCCTCCACGATCTCCGCGGATGGACACCTGCACATGCAAGAAACAAACAGATACAAGAATAAAATCCAACATACGCAACTAAATATCAGTCAGAAAGGATACTACTCATATTAAGATAATCTAAAACAAAGTGGAACCATAATCGTAATCATTCATTAAATAACAATCGAAAGAGAATACAACCAATGTTCTGACGTCGCGGTCTCCTTAGGATGGGTCTCCAGTCGTTCACGTCTTGCAAAGCTCGCCAGGGAAAGGGAAAACCTCTCTTGAGTCTCTTGACGATAGTCTCCTTACTTGATTCGGCCTTAAGGGAAGAAAGAGGGCTCTTACAGCACAAAGGCTCTTGGGAATTTGGAGATTCAAATCTTAGGCACTTCAAGACTAGCTTGCTATGGAATTGAGCAGGCTTTTATAGATGGGGAAGGAGGGAGTTGGGATCCCTATTATTGTGGGATTGGCCCTATCAACAAGGAAGGTTCCATGGGAGGTGGCAAACCACTTCCCTTCCATAGAACTCCCGCAGCCAAACCTCCCAACTCAAGATAGGTAATGGTTTCTGAGTTTGTTGAAACACAACTTCCGCCACATTTATTTAAAAAACACTCCTTAAATTGGCTGGCGTGACTACTGCTCTGGGACAGAGCGCCAGTTGGTGCGGCCTCTTTGTAGGATTTTCCTCATTGGCGCGAGTGATGAACTGTCTGCTCGCGCCAATGCAAAAGGAGATGTTTTCATGATTTCTTGCAAGGAGATGTCTTTAGGGCAATTGAAGCTCATGCTTAGAGGGATGCATTAATGATGGTTTCAAGGCATGACAATGTTCACAGGTCACAAAATGGATCCTCCATTGTGCGGGATGGGGAATGGTAGGGACGGTGACAAATTACTGTATAACAGATGCCCCCTAAAGTATGAGGCCCGAGAGAGAGAGGGGTTAAATGCTTTACGAGAACATGTTCAACTGAAGCCCCGCCGTCGGAAAACCTGCGCAGAAAAATACAACTGATATCTCAATTACATGATGTATATGCGGTATGGGCGCAGCCATCCGAAACAGAGTACACTATAATCTGGATCCAGGGTATGGGTGCAGCCATCCAGCGAGGATAAAATAAATAGACTCAGGTATGGTCACAGCCATCCAATCAGCGAGTCATATACATAATGATAATAATCCACAATCGCAGCCTGGATTACAACAGACACAATCCAGGGTCTTGCGCTCCATCTCAACCCAAACAAAGTACAAGTTCAAGCATGTGAATATGTGAGTTGAAGTCGAACATGCAGGAACATCGTCTGATTACCAGCCAATGATGAAAGTTGTTAACAGACGCGAGAGAAACCACCAATAATGACAATGGTCCTCAAGGTACTACAGGTACAATCTATGCCGTGTGAATCAATGAGTTGGCGTCGAACACTCGCAGAATCACTCGATCGGAGGCCAATGATGAAAACCTCACGTCGAATGCGACGAACCTGCCATTGAGGCATGCAGGCTTCAAGGTACCATAAAGGAGTCTCTAGATCAACTTCCTGGATAATGAGCTGAATTCGACAGGAAGTGACCTTGATCGAAGGTGGGCCATAATTTTTCCCACATCATCGACACGAGACAGAGGAACATGATGTTTTTGTTGTGAATCAGGATCGTATGAGAATCAGAGGAAGGTTGATATTCGCAGAGGCCAACTTCTCTTGAACATTTAAACGACACGACAGTGGACTTGGCAGTATTTGACATCAACAGATTAGAGGTCATGGTGACAAGGCAATGAGCAGATGAGAGGTCAAAAGGGATTATCCAAACCCACGGAGGCAAAGTGAAGAACGAGATGAGATGTCCCCAACCCGACATGAATGCAGACAAGTGCCATGTTCAAGAGCGACATACTGCCGATGACAACGACGATGGTTCCATTTTCCCCCCACCATTTCTGGCGAGTACCCCAATTATTTTTTATAACAAGCTTGAAGGGGATAGCATATGCTTGTAATATAATTCTGCCCTTCGGGTGAATCCATCCTAGTGCATTTAACGAGTCCTAGGAAGGAGGAACTCGGAGAACGTCATTTCGACTGGATCCGATGTCATCAGGTTTTAACGAGTTTGACAAAGGGAGAACTTGGCATCTTTTCATGTTTAGAGAGTCAGAAAAGAGCTGAAAGATGACTCCAAGGTGACTTTTTCGTGTATTTACCGAGTCCGAAAAAGTATAAAATACAACTCGTTTCCATCATTGAAGTCGCAAAAACCTGCTGCTGCACATACCAAGCAAGCGTAAAACCCATTTTCGACATAACATATTGACATATTTGATAAAAATAACTTTTTAAAACTCATTTTATGTCAAAAAGTTATAAATATGCCAAATTGGTAAAAATAAAATTACATTTACTATTTACCTTGGTAAAATGCAACAGTGGTCCATTTGGAGTGGAAACTTCTGACGACGATTACGACAGATCCGGTTGACCATTTAGATTCTCGTCTGCTACAGGTAAGAGGCGCTTCCCTGCACTACATTTTCATCCATTTTTTAATAATTTTCCTTTGTGTATCAGTCTTCTGTGACCACTTTTGAAATTTTAGGGCCGCGCTCATTGGCGCGGGTATCGGGCACGGACCCGCGCCAATGGGCTCTTTTATACAAAGGGCTTGCGCCACGTGGTGCGACTGTTCACAAAACAGCCGCGCCAGCGGCCGAACCTAAAATTCCGCCTAAAAATTCGATATTTAAACCAAATTGAATGGAATTTGAGGCCTATCAGAGATCTAACTAAGGGTTTATGACCATATGGATGCAGGTAATCAAGAAAAATGGTGATTGAATGGAAGGAATGAGAGCATGGAGAAGAGGATGAATAGGCCATCCAAAGTGAGGCTTGCATGAATGCCCTCAGAAACTGTGGGCTGAAGAAGTTCTTCCTTACACCCTATCTACGAGCTCAGCCCGAGCTCCTCCAGTATTTGATCAGTATTTGGGATGAACATGAACAAGTGTTTAGGTTTCGAGATCAGGTATTGGAGCTGGAGGTTTCTGACGTGTATTTTATCACCGGATTGTCTCGCAGAGGTCCAATCCCTGTTTTGACTGGAAGCAGACCATCTGGCGAGAATATGGAAGAAGTGATGGCACGAGTGTGCCGAGGAGCACAAATGGGATCAGGGAGCAAGAAGGTGGATATCCACACTATCCCCGATCTGGCATTAAGAGTTTTCCTACATACCATCACATAGGCTGCAGGGTCGCAGGCACCGCACGAGGCCACAAAGGCCCAACTCCTGCTGGCCTCAGAATTCATGAGTCCCTTACTGTTTGACTGGGCAACAGCAGTAACAATAAATATGAAAAGGCAGCTCACAAAATGAAAACAAGCAAAACTGAAACAGTTTGGCTATGGTTCCATCCTGGTATCATTCATTCTGGAACGCTTACCAATCTTCCGGGGCCAAGGGACCTCAGTAGCAGATCCGATACCACGAGAGCCAAGAATGGCTCGCTGGGCAGCACTAATGCCCAGAGCTGGAGGAGACCAACAGATGTCCTGGAGGCCGGAGTTATTTAGGTGGTTACGGCGCCAGCTGATTGTAGTGGAGGACTGGCCATATGCAGGAACTGACTTCACCGGAGACCCAGATCTCCCACTACCAGAAGGAGATGACTGGGACGAGGAGTTGGGTAAGACCTCATGTTTTTGATTTTTTATGTTTTATGTTTTTTTGTTAATACACATTCGTCCTAACACATTTTATATCTGTATGCAAATGTGGGACCTGAGAGACCAGCTGGGATGTCTCCAATCTCACGGAGGACTCAGCTCACCCCTGATCCTCATGGAGAGGGCACCGGAGGAGAGGAGTTGATCCAGAATCTCGAGGGCATTGCCCGAGGGATCCCGGACTATGCTCAGCTGGCGGACGTACCGATGGCATACCAGCGTCATACGGTGGGAGTTCCAACTCGGAGCCACCGAATCCTGAGATGCTTAGTGTGTGCAGTCACATGCTATCATGAGCACCATGCGGATTAGCTCTTAGGATTTATACCACACCTATTTTTTGAGAGACGTATCGTCTCCAGTTGTACTTAAGACGATTATGTATATTTTGACTTTATGTGACACACTCTATGTAAACATTTCGATATCTATATATATGTGCATATCTATTTCTGGATGTATCTTTCTTTACATGTGATGATGATTTACAAATTGCGCAAATGTCTGTCTAATACCAAATTTGCTACTGCATCTGTTAATGTATTCAAATTCTTGGGTATATGATGATATGTAATGTAGTCAAAATTCCTTTCTAGTAATAGAATACACAGATACAGACGTAAGATGGACGGGTTCCTTACCGAATAGTGTCCATTCAGTTGTAACACTACAAGTTGCAAATCTAGATACACGAGCAATTCACGGATACCAAGGTTTACTGCCTCGGTTAATAATTCTAACACAGCACTATATTCCGTGATGTTGTTCGTGGTACGTCCTAGACACACTCCTTGCAGGTTGACCAACTCACCAACAGGATCATAGATTACCCAGGCTGCTGAAGACAGATTCCTGGTACTGCGGGAGGCACCATCCGCGAAACCAAAAAATGGATGAATAGACATCTGCACAACCAGGAAGACCCGATCAGCAGAAAGATGTTTACAAAGCACACCACACTATACATGCACACAAATGAAAATCACACAGCTATGTACACACACCACACCAAGAAATCACTTCAGGCATAGTCCTTTTTGAGGTACAACCCATTTCTGGGCTGCGCCAGCGGAACTCCTTCATAATCTATAAGCTCGTAGGCCCCGTTTTTCAAAACGCGTTTTACTATATAGGGCCCATGCCACATAGGCTGGAACTTATCGGCTCAAAGCTTGTCATGTGCTTGATCGTACAGGAGGACGAGGTCTCCTTCGATAAAGGAACGAGGAGAAACAGATTGATCAAAATGAGTTTTGACCCTCTTCTTTTGTGCTTCGAAAACCAAAGCAGCCAGACGACGGGTTTCATCTAACCGTTCCAGATACAGAAGACATTCTTCCTCAGCAGAATTATTAGTTAGAAGCTCCACAGCTAATTTCAACGAAGGAATCTCGCATTCAACCGGAAGAGTTGCTTCCAGACCATACACCAATTGAAATGGTGTGAACCCAGTTGCACTCTTTGCAGATGTTCGGTATGCCCAGAGAGCTGAGAACAGTTGGAGATGCCAATTGGATTTGTGAATACCAACTATTCGCTGAAGCATAGTGACTAAAACCTTGTTCACTGCTTCAACCTGACCATTCGCTTGAGGGTAATATGGTGTCGAGCTGTCGTGACGCAAGCCCAACTTTGAAGTCAGCTCCGCCATCATATAATCTCGGAAATGAGTACCGTGATCAGTGACGATGGCTTGAGGAACCCCAAACCATGCAATAACGTGGTTGAATATAAATTGAGCAGCCGTTTTCCCGTCAGCAGCTAGTGTAGGCATCGCCTCGGCCCACTTGGTGAAGTAGTCGACGACGACAATGATATATGCATGCCCCCCGGCCGAGTGAGGGTTACACGTCATAAAATCCACGCCCCATTTCGCAAAAGGGCTGACGGTAATAACAGGATGCAATGGTAAAGGCGGTGCACACATCTTGCGCTGAAATATCTGGCATGCATGACATTTACGGACTGCAGTGATACAGTCTTTAAATATGGAAGGCCAGAAATAACCTGCTCGCAGAATCTTCTGGGTAGTAGCATACCCGGACATATGTCCACCACAGGCGCCACTGTGGTAGTCATTTAGGACCTTTTCAGCCTCTTCCAAGGTTAGGCATCGCCGGAGCACCGAATCTACTCCAATGCGGTATAAGGTATCTCCTACTATACCGTGGGGCTGGGACTGGTGCCGAATTCGACGGCGGGCATCTTTATCCAACTCAGACCGAAATGTCAAGGTCTAAAGATACACTATTATGTCACCGTACCAAGGGTCACGAGTACTGATGAGGAAAAGCGTTTCGTCTGGTATATGGTCTTCAGAGTGTGAGGGAGCAGAGTCTGTAGGGAGAGAACATATCAAATCCGCGAAGACCAGTGATTTAGTTGACTTAGCAGTAGTGAATTCTAAGTCAAACTCCTGCAGGATCACAATCCATTTGGAGTACTTGCCCCCTAGTAATTGTCTAGAAAGAATATACGTCATAGGGTTGCAGTCTGAAACCACTGTTATCGTACGCAAAAG
Organism: Pinus albicaulis; assembly: GCA_034641835.2. NCBI lineage: Eukaryota > Viridiplantae > Streptophyta > Pinopsida > Pinales > Pinaceae > Pinus > Pinus albicaulis. Next base: position 1,028,423,503 of record CM076584.1, read on the forward strand.
GATGTAATGGTGAAAGCGTTGTACAGCGTGTACTGCTGCTAATGCCAACTTCTCGACATGAGCATAACGCGTTTCTGGATCGAGAATGTTTCGTGACAGGTAATAAACATCATGTTCATCACCGTCATCGTCATCCTGCACTAAGACCATGGCTATGGCGCTAAATGCGGCGGCTAGATATAAAGTGAAGTCGCGGTGGTAGTCCGGAGGACGAAGCAACGGAGCATTGACAAGCAACGTCTTCAGCTTCTTAAAGGATTCCTGAGCAATTTCGTCCCAATGAAAGGGAACGTTCTGCTTTAACAAACGAGTGAATCCTTTGGCCACCTCGGCATAATTCGGGATAAAGCGCCGAAGAAAGTTCACTTTCCCTTGTAGACTCTGTAACTGATACAGGGAGGAGGGTGATGGGAGATTTACGATGGCCTCGACCTTTAGAGGGTCAAGGCGAATTCCGTCTTTCAAGACTATGAATCCTAAAAGATGGCCAGAATCAACGCAGAAGACGCATTTATGAGGATTGAGCCTGATATTGTAGCATCTGCAACGAATAAAGATCTGGCAGAGATGCTCAGGATGGTCCTCTCGCTTACCCGAATGGGCTGGCAAGTCGTCCAGATAAGGTTGAACGATATGGCGAATGTCATGAAAAGCATAGGACATCGCACGCTGAAAAGTGGCTCTAGCGTTCTTCAAGCCGAACGGGAGTTTTTTATACGCGAAAGTACCCCACGGACAGATGAATGTGGTCTTGTGTTGATCCTCAGGTGCAATATTGATTTTATTATATTCTGAGAAACCATCCATTAAGGAATAGATCTCACTCCCGGCACATTCATCGATGATCTGGTCTATAAACGGAGTGGGATAATTATCCTTTGGACAGGCGCGATTGATGTCGCGATAATCAACACAGACTCTAATCGTACCCTGATTTTTATCGATAGGGAAAATGTTAGACACCCATTCTATGAGGGGGATGGGATAAATAAAACCCGCGTTCAGAAGTTTTTCAACTTCTGCCTTGATGGCGGCGGCTTTCCGAGGATGCATGGGGCGTAAGCATTGGCGCATGGGATTCGCACCTGGATAGGTTGGAATCTCGTGCACTATGATACTAGGATCAATCCCCGGCATTTCCTCGTAAGACCACGCGAAAACATCTCTGAATTCTTTGAAAAGCTCAGTATAGACTTGAATCTCATCGGGAGAACAAGTCACACCCACGTGAATATTCTCAACGATCCCTGGTTTAACGGAGATGTTGATTGGGATAGTTTGAGTAATGTTACTTAGGTTACCCTCCGAAAAAACCTCGTGCATCAAAATGGGCGTTTGAAGAGGAGGGGTAGGAACCTGAGTAGCATAATGCTCCAGACAATCAGTCATTGCCCCCAAGCTAGGCATAAAAGAGGAGCGATGATGTCCATCGCCCCATGGCAGCTCCTCAAGAGACATAGTTTCAATGATAGCCTCATCGGAAGGAAAAGTCTCTTTGAGAGGATCAGGTGAATCAGCCTGACCAAGCCAGGGGGATTGAGAGTAGACGTCGAGAGCCATGCTCAAAGGAGCATGCTGAGGAGGTGGAGGATCGGATGCAGCAACAATCTCACAGTAGTTGATCTCTACTGGCGTCAAGGGCAGTGATTCTCCAAACTCAAACACCTCCTCAGGCGTAGGAATAAGCCAGGGGTCATCAGACCTGGACATCATGTTGACTTGAGTGGTGTGCGGTGGCAGTGCGGGAAAAATACCCATGAGGATTGGGTCTTTGAAGAGACCAGGTCCTACACTGTCCGGGGGATTCGGAATTTGATCCACGTATGGCACGTTGTTCTCAGAGGTAGAGGTGAAAAATTACAACTGATCCACCGTGACAATTTTTCCCTCGTGAGGGAACTTAATGAATCGAAAGACGGTGGACGGCACGCAGAGCATAGCATGGGTCCAGCTGCGGCCAAGAAGTATATTGTAGTTGAGTTTAGCGTCAACCACTTACACTTCTACGTTGACAGTTTTTCCCTGTAATGTGATCGCTAGACTCTCGAGAACGCCCAGGGGTTTAGATTCCCGACCATAAAATGCCTCAAGGGCATTGGGGGATGACGACAGGGCTGGAGAGCCGATGGCCTTCCAGCAAGCGGAGGACATAACGCAGGTAGACGCACCTTCATCCACAACAGCCCTGTGAATGTTCAGACCGTTAATCCTGACTTGAATAATCAGAGCGATTTGATGTGGAAGTCGGGGAGTGAAATTCTCCAAATCGAAGGTGAGAAGACTCGAGTCGGCGGGATCAATGCCCCCGATCGCAGAAAATAAAGCCTTCCATTGCGAAGGACAACTTTGAAGAACTTCTAGCGCAGACATGGCAGACGACGCTTGTGCCAAATCCTCAACAATGCTGTAATGTTGAGCGGCACGAGCATTTGGATTATAAGAAGATCTTCGAAGGACACCTTTAGGAGGTGGCTTCACAACGGGTTCAGGAGTAGGCTTCTCAATTTCCAACGGACCGGAGACAGGTGGGGGAGGCGGCCCATCCGCAACTGCCTTCCCGGGTGCCTGCCGCGATTCGTTGTAATCCTTCGACCGCGTAGCGACAGAGATAGGTGTAACACTCTTCACCATGAAAACCTGAGACCCAAACAGTACAGATGGTGATGACTGTTCGACCATCTGGGTCTGCTAAGATGGAAATGGCTCTTTTAAAACCGCCGGAGTCCCTTTAGGGCCCTTAAGAAGTTGACTAACCTCAGATCGTCGTGGACAATCCTTAGTATAATGGTCCCCTTCACAGATGAGGCAAGGGTACTTCGGTTTACGCTAAGAGCCATCCTCAGTACGAGATTTAGATTCTGGTTTCGGGGAATCAGATTTAGATTTGCCTTTACCCTTCTTTTTCCCCTTGGAAGTTTTCTCTGTAGGATTGGCCTGAACGGCATTCACTTCCGCGGTTTTACCAGAATCGGAGGGGGTGGGATTAGCAGGAGCATTGTTGGAAGAATTAGACTTCTGCTTCCCATTCGAAGATTTCTTCGAATTCTGAGAGACATAACCAATGACACCATCCACCGCAGGGGTAGACGGAGCCTTAGAGGTTCCGGACCATGGGGCATCAGGAAAGATATCATAAAGCGTGCCGGACTGAGAATATACAAGATCCAAATATTGGGCACGCGCAATGGCCTGTTCCTCCGTCACACACGCTCCCATCGCAATATCCTGAGCGATTTTATTCACAAAGGAGGTGGTGAACCAGTGGGTCAGTATCTGATCAGGTATGTGAAACTTGATCAGTCTATGACGGCGCCGCCACTCATGAATGTGATCAGAGATGTGAGTAGCTTTGTCCTGTTTCAAAGAAGTCAGGAGGTGCGTCTCGGCTTCATAACGAACCGGTAACTGGAAGTGCGTGAGGAAAGCCATGGCTAAAGAATTGAAATCTTGGAAGATGCCACGGGATAATTCTATGTACCACTTTGCAGCAACTCCAGTTAAAGTACGCTGGAAGAGGCGCAGGCGAATAGAATTGTCGACCCAAGAGTTAGACGAACACCAAAGATGATACGTCATCACATGCGCCTGGGGGTCCTCTCCAGCTTTTCCCTCAAACTTGGGGCAATCACCTGGTATCTTGGTGGGAACCGGAGGCCAATATGGATTATGTAAAATCGGATCATTGGTCAACTTTGAAACATCCGGCAACTCCAAGGTGGCTAGGAACGGCAATGGTAGATTGACCGGCATGCCAGACCCAGGATGAGGACCGTTACCTGTACTCCACAATGGTTGCGAATATCCTTGCCCCCATGGGTTCTGTCCCGCAGGATTCTGACCGTAGGGGGTGTAGGTCATGTAACCAGACTGATTTGGATGCTGGTAACCAGAGTGTGGGGCCTGATAACCAGGGTATGGGCCCTGATTATATGTCGGCCTGGTGTAAGCAGCGTTTGGATTTGGCTGCTGAGTATAGGTAAAACCAGGTGGAGGAGGATAATACTGAGAGCCTCTGGGGTGGTTATAATTCGGTTGAGATTGACCATGAGGATAACAACCACCCTGAGGATGAGTAGGCTGCTGAAAAGTGGAACCCTGCAGAGCCTGATAAGTAGGGCGCAGCTGTTGATTTGGCTGCGGCATTGAATGAGTCAGCTGCTGAGCAGGGTTAATGGAATGAGCGGGCTGCCCTGAATGAACAGGTTGACCCGACTGAGAGGGCTGACCTGAGTGAACAGGTTGACCCGGGTGAGAGGGCTGACCTGAGTGACCAGATTGACCCAGATAGACAGGCGGTGCCGGTTGCGCAGGTTGACCTGGCTGTAAGTGAGCCCCAGGTTGTACCAGATGGGTCGGTTGGCCTGGAGGCGGGACACGAGGTTGTACCGGATGAACCGGTTGGCCTGGTGGTGGAACAGGACCAGGTGCTTGCTGGAAACCGGTTTGACCTGAAGCATAACTATAGGATGGTCCCGGCTGATATGCAACGTTAGAAACAACAGGATACTGCGGTTGCATCGGTAAAGAAGGCTGGATTTTCCCCCCAGGACCATAGACCGGTCCCGGTTGATACCCCGGTTGAGGCTGAACAGGTGGACTAGAAGGGCTATAATACTGTCCTAGAGGACCGTATGATGGCCCTTGTTGGCCAACAGGATAGCCTTGAATGGGTTGCCCCTGTGGATCATAAAGATAGCTAGGTTGGCCCGCAGGTTGGCCTTGGAAAGGTTGTCCTTGTGGGTTAAAAGCCTGGTTATAAGGTAAACCTTGAGCATAGAGATAAGCCTCAGGAGTGGGTAGATGTAAAATCTCCCCGTGATCATCATACTGACCTGGGAAAGCATACACGGGAGTACCATCCTGTGCATAGTGCGAAAAGTAAGAACGGTTAGGATCTTGGGAGGACGGTCCAGCCTCGACATTTGGCTGTTGCAAAGAAAACCGATACTCCTCCGGAGAGATATTCTCTGGTATAGCAGTCGCTAGATAAACATCTTCAGGAGTTGGCCCAACCCTAGTAGCAGATGCTGAGACAACAGGGGAAGAGGCGGCCACACAAACAGTGGGCCGGACGGGAACAGAAGTAACGGGCGTCTGAGGAGACACCCCTGGTGTAGTAGCAGCTGGCCTCGAAACAGGAGATGATATTCCCATAGAGGCTGCAGCGGATTTGATCTGACCCATAGATCTGTATCCCTATGGTAAAGAAGGACTGGCTGTCGACATGTCAGCCAGCTCAGAGTTGTCTCCCTGAAACAATCTTCATGGGAAGAGCTGATAGTCTTCACCAGATGTTGGGATTTCCTCACCAGAATCACTCATGGTTGATCCTGCCGTTAAATCTCGCAAGAGATGGCGAGGACTAGGAGGAAATACAGCAGCAACAAAGGGCGAACCCGATGTAAGAGAAAGGAAATCAGCTCCTAATCTCAATTCAAACACAGGGTCCGAAAAGGGCCAATTGAACTCAACTGGTCCTCCAAAGGGTTGGTCAGCAAGAAGCGGTCCCCCGTCAGGAAACTCGGAAACAATAGGCTACTGGGGTTCAGTAGAGGATTGGGTAGCCTCTGAAGAATCGTCCGTGTAAGGACTACCAGTAGACGAAACCGAAGGTTCTGCCACTGTGACAAAAGACCAGAGAAAAAGAAGCAAACACACACACAGGCTGAAAAGCAGTCAAGACACACGATCAAACGGTCAACAAGCAATATCTAATAGGGCGTATAATCGTGGGTGATTAATTTTACCACATTGAAAAATAAGAAACTTTACCATTTCATGTTTTAAGAGTCGAGAAATGATAAAAAGATGACTCTATCTCTTTCAGATTTGACACAAGCGTGAAAGGACAAGTGCTTGACGGTCTTTTCAAATTTAGGGAGTCAGAAAAGACCAAATGACTGCACAAGAAAAATAGGCACAAAGGGTGTACCAAATAACTATGAACTGCAATATACACCTTGGTTTTAATAATGAAGAAGAAATCAACCAAGGACTTTCCGTATGTGCAGGCAATCTCCCCGAATGCTGTGTTCGGTGTATCACGGGTATAGGGCGGCAGACTCGGCTTCCTGTGGATAAAGGATTGAAAACCTAGAGGGGTATCCCTTTATATACGTGACGGTACGGGGAGCACAAGTCCATACTAGCGCTGTCTAAATCCAAAAGGCAAACGACAGCTGCTAGGTTTAAAGATGCCGGAACACGTCTCTAGCCTAGACCTCTAAATACGTTTCGTTAGATTTCAATGCTGCCTTAGGTTAATTGAATAGATTTTAAAGTTGATCTTCAATTAGGTTTCAATTTTCAGGCCCTAACGAATGTATTGTTTCAAAGACTCCTAAATGCAAAGCTACATGCCACAGTAGACCATTTCGTTCGATGAAAACTAGCTACAGAAGAGTTGAGAGTCTTTACACAAACCAAATGATCGGAAGACAAACAATGAGATCTCTAATGCAACTAATGAAATTGAAAACTTTTCATTCAAATCACTAATTACTAGTAAAATCGAAAAAATTTCAATTTGCACTAATTCAACCACAAGCACAAGAGATTTTTTTTTGTAATTTTCAACGTTTGATAGCTAAATGGACTAAAAAAACCGAAAACAAACGGAACAACTTGAGAAACGATATTGAGAGAGCAAAACGAACAAATTTCACTCAATGACACAAGCAATCAGATCCCAAATCGACTAAAGTCTCTCAAAACCAAGAAAAAGACTCAAAGGCTCCAATGGACCGTGTGATCTAGGCCCAAAGCAAGACCAAACGAAATTTGAATGAAGGAATGAGCAATCACCCAAAAATCGCAATAAAACAGTAAACAACTACTAAGAGGATGCGGAGGAGCAATCAAAAAGTCGACTGGACAAAAGAAACACCAAAACTCCCAAGGAGGGCTCGATACACAAAGCCACTAGATGTCATAGGGCTTAAAACATGAAATCGATAGATAAAAGCAAACAACAAAAGGACGAAGGCAAATTCCCAGTCAAACAGGACTCCAACACACTTAGGTAGTCGAAAAATCAAGAAGAAAAGCACTGACCAGACCCAGAGAGCTCAAAACTGAGCAAACTCAAAAACCCTACAGGAGTGGCGCGACTGTAAGGCTGCAACTGGCGCCAGAAAGCAATTGGCGCGGGCTATACAAAAGAAACATGCGCCAATTGGCGCGAATGTCGGGCTAAAAAGCGCGCCAGTCGAGTTTCTCAGCCAAAAACAAAAAATAACTACTCTAGAAGCAGATCAATGTACACTAAGCAAACCAAGAAGCAAAGACAGCAAAAGAACCCAACCCAGAAGGCTAACCAAGCAAGGAAAATCATAAAATAATCAACACGAGACAATCTAAATGAGACAGTGAAATCTAGACGATCCCCAGCGGAGTCGCCAAATTGTTGAGGAGGTAAATCCCCTCTGTGGACAGAGGCGATCCCTACTAGCCCAGCAGGGGTCTAGCAACAATCACGAAATGTTACGACGCAAGTTCCTAGTTACGAATGAAAAGACTAAAGATGGAAGCCTACCTGGAATCCAATGCTACGATCCGAAGAAGAGAGCATTCCCGTTCCTCAGCCTCGGCAGATCACGATCCTCCACGATCTCCGCGGATGGACACCTGCACATGCAAGAAACAAACAGATACAAGCATAAAATCCATCATACGCAACTAAATATCAGTCAGAAAGGATACTACTCATATTAACATAATCGAAAACAGAGTGGAACCATAATCGTAATCATTCATTAAATAACAATCGAAAGAGAATACAACCAATGTTCTGACGTCGCGGTCTCCTTTGGATGGGTCTCCAGTCGTTCACGTCTCGCAAAGCTCTCTAGGGAAAGGGCAAACCTCTCTTGAGTCTCTCGACGATAGTCTCCTTACTTGAGTCGGCCTTAAGGGAAGAAAGAGGGCTCTTATAGCACAAAGGCTCTTGGGAATTTGGAGATTCAAAGCTTAGGCACTTCAAGACTAGCTTGCCATGGAATTGAGCAGGCTTTTATAGATGGGGAAGGAGGGAGTTTGGATCCCTATTATTGTGGGATTGGCCCTATCAACAAGGAAGGTTCCATGGGAGGTGGCAAACCACTTCCCTTCCATAGAACTCCCGCAGCCAAACCTCCCAACTCAAGATAGGCAATGGTTTCTGAGTTTGTTGAAACACAACTTCCACCACCTTTATTTGAAAAACACTCCTTAAATTGGCTAGCGCGACTACTGCTCTGGGACAGAGCGCCAGTTGGCACGGCCTCTTTGTAGGATTTTCCTCATTGGCGCGAGTGATGAACTGTCTGCCCGCGCCAATGCAAAAGGAGATGTTTTCATGATTTCTTGCAAGGAGATGTCTTTAGGGCAATTGAAGCTCATGCTTAGAGGGATGCATTGATGATGGTTTCAAGGCATGACAATGTTCACAGGTCACAAAATGGGTCCTCCATTGTGCGGGATGGGGAATGTTAGGGACGGTGACAAATTAATGTATAACACTTATGAATGGGGAATTTGAAGAAAGGGGTAAAGCAGTGGGGAATACCACAGAAATAAAGGATGATCCCAACCAGCAAAGTGCTCATATGAAGCCAAAATCTGGAGAGTGTTTTGAGGTAACCAGAACTAGCATAGAAATAAAGAATAGTCTTACTAATATGATCTTTTGAACTTGGAATTTGAACGGAGTTTTAGAATAGTCAGAACCAGCATGATTGGAAAGCTTGACATATCAACTTGGAATCTGAAATTGGTGTTGATGTAGGCTGCAGAGCATTTGGAACAACACCATGAGATGGAAGGCAGCCGAAGTCGTGTACTGAGCAATGCATCGAGCAATGAATTGTGACTTCAGATTCAGGTAATTGTAAAATTGGTTCTCATTGTCACTTAAAGTTGCATAGTTAACATGCATTAGAGTTCAGGTTTGATAATATGTTGTCATGGCCAGAAAGGCAAGTTCTATAGCTTATGGTTTTTCTATCCCAACTACAATGGATTAAACAACAAATGTATTAGGCCCACTCTACACAAATCTGCAATCTGAGAAATCAGGATAAAAGGAGCAGGCTCCAACAACAATTGCATAGAAGTATTTATTACTCAAATAGAAGAATGTCACAGCAAGTTGTCATCTCACAAAAGCTCCTACTACAACCTACAAGCTAAAAGTACTCACTCTTATTATCTATTTCTACAAATGTCTAACTAGTGTGCCCATCCTTTTCATTTATAAGTTAAGAGAAGGTGCTGTTAGAAAACAGACTAATGATAGCGTTAGTGGTGCATCTCCCTTGAGCATGAGAAAGTCCATCATAAATTTTCCTTGTATGCAAGGATTTTCTTTTAGAGTAGTGCATTATCATTCTCCTAGTGGCATCCATGAAGTCAATTATCAAGGTAAAACAGTACTACTTTTTTCAGTCTTATAATTAGGTTGCAATGCAATTTTTTTCTGCTTATGCCTATAGTTTGTGATAGGCTTGATTACTATCTTCTAATATTATTAACCTAGGAGTCTGTAATTTTGAAATTTGAATATTTTTTTGGTAACCGCTGGAGGACATATCATTTCTAGAGAGAATAAAATCAATTTATAAGTTTTGGCAAACTTTGAAAATTTAAGGCACCTTGACATGCACATTAATCGTCTCAAGATTTTGCTTTTCTTCAAGAAGGAGAAGGATTTGCCATGATATCAGGGACAAGCATGGTGACACCACATCATAGCTGTCATTGCAGCTTTGGTGAAGCATAAACATCCTGATTGGAGCCCTACTGCCATCAAATCAGCATTACAAACAACATCAGCAGTTGTTGACCACATGGGGAAGCCCTTGCAAGCACAAAATCAATCTGGAGAAGATAGTCCAATAACTCTTATTTCTGCCAAACCTTTCGATTGTGGAAGTGGTGCAGTGAACTCTAAGGCTGCGCTTGATCCAGGCCTCATTTTTTATGCAGGCATGGTTGTTTTTGGGGTTATCCAAACATTTTAATATTTGATTCCTCTCTATAGAGATATGTCTATTTTTATATCTAACCATATTCTAATTACTCCACAAATTGATTTGAAAGCTATGAAGATTATGTAAGCTTCCTCTGTTTAGTTTCAGGTTTTGATAGGAATGTTGTTGCACACATTACCAGTTCAACATGTGCCCCCAAAATCGGGCATCCAACAAATATTAAAACTCCATCCATAACTGTATCAAATCTTATTGGATCAATGACCATATTGAGAAGGGTTACCAATGTAGCACAAACAGAAAAATATACAATTTCTAGCTCAATGCCACTGGATGTGTCACTAACTATAAAACCTTCAGTTCTAATGTTGGAAGAAGGGCAGTCCAAACCAATTTTGGGTGACATTATTTTCCAAATATCCCACTGGAACTTATAGCTTTGGTGAAATAATACTGATATAAGTGTTAACAGTGACAAGAAGCTTGTTCTCTAGTGAAGTAGTGTTGACCTATAAAGAGATCAATTTGTAAAATTTCTGTTAATAAAATTCCATAGCAAGACAGAGGCTTTTCCCTGTTGGGTTCCCTAGAAAAATATTGTGTTACTATGTGTGACTTAACTCTTTATCTCTATTTCTATTATGTTGCTTATTCAATAGAGAAATTATGTGTTTTAGTGAATAGAAGTTGTATTAGATTGTTCATCATAGTAGCTGCAGAATGTTCAAGGAAATTCTACATAGTTGATCGATTACATTCACTACTGGAGTTTTCTGAACTCAAAACAAGTGTTAGAATAAGATGTACTACATTCACTACTGGATTTTTCTGAACTCAAAACAAGTGTTAGAATAAGATGTATGCCAATTTCTTGAAACTATGCCCAAAGACTTTAATAACAAAATTTCAGCAACCATACGATACAATGCAGTTGAATTGTTTATTATTGGTTTTCATTCCATTGGAAACATAAGCTCCAACAAAGGAAGGATTTGATTATAGATTTAGATGAATAGATACCTTTCAATTGAAGATGTGTCTTTATATTCACTTAGATATGATGTAACTTCTCTGCAATAATAAACCTATATTTTTTACTCCTTCACAGTTTTTCTCCAATTTCATGATTCTATCCCTATTTCTCTTGATGTGTGTTGTGTTTTATATTTTATTTATAATGATAGAATAAATTAAATTATTTGGTTTTATATAGAGATGATTGCAGTCTATATGGAAAAAATAGGAATCAACATCAACAATCAAGCAGGAATGAGGGATATTAAGTGGAGTTAAATTTTTCCTAGGCCTAGCCTGGAAAGAGTGGCAATGGAATGGAGTGGAATTCTTAGATTATAATCAATGTTATGATGACAGAATGCATTTCTTCTCGAATTTGGAAGTTTGAACCCCCAATTTTAATGGATTAAAAGGAGTTTTCAGTAGAAAGGTTATAAATAGAATTCATTATGCTATAAGAGCAACCAACAAGGTTGTTGATTGGCTTTCTAACATGCCATTGAGTGGCGAGTATATGACATCGGGATTTTCAAAACCTGAGGTTGAAAGGAAGAATAATGAATTATTGAAATTAATAGTAAGTCAAAATGTTGAGACTTCGAAAAAACACTAGGCCTTGGGGAGCTGACATAGACATCCCAGTTTTTTCAATTAGAAAGATTAAGGCAGGATGCCTTAAGTTGTAGGACATCAAATTTATGGTCTGATTTGAAAATCCCTCCATAATTTGCGACAATGGTGGCAGCCATTAGTGAGTAGTATAAATCATAGTTTAATTTGTATGAAGTTTATGTTTGTTCTCACACCTGGAGAAGAATTGGGCTTGTTAATTCACTTTCTCTCTGCATTATCTCAGTCTCTATTAGCCATTAGCAATTAGAAGAGGCTAGAAAGGAGAGGAGAAAAGCCCAAACGCTCCCTCAAGGAACTGTGAGGGAAAAGGGTTATGATTGTCAATTGCATAATTAAAAACGATGGGATTTGATGGGACTCCTCTGAGGAGACAGTCCGGATTGAAAAGCAATACGTTCATAGGCAGGAAGAGTTCTCCACGTGGAATGATACTAAGCAACCCCGTGGGAAGTGAAAATTTTCCATGAAGTGGATGCCAACAACGTGCTACTTAGGCACTGGGAGAGGTGCTTGGAGCAGCTGCCTCACTTAATCATTTTGCCTGTGATAAGCTCAAACAACGATGATGACAACCCAAGCCAAAAAAACAAGGCAATCCATAAAATGTGCAATAAGTACCCATTATGCTTATTAGCTGTTAAACGAGGGACAAACAGTCTTTGTATTGTTACTGCTCTTAATGATGCTGAAAAAGAATTGATGCAAACAACAGAAATACCCTGAAATCCTCTTATACATGTAGCTGATAACAATGTTTCCAAAAGCAAGAATGCGGATGGAAGAAAAATTAGGAACTGGGAAGTGAGAATCCCAAAAATAGAAATTAAAAAAAAAATGAAAACTTGAAAGATAAAGAAGATATAAAACAGTATAAATGCAAATATATTTCAATATTTTAGTTCTTAAACGATAAAGCATGAGAAATTACATCATGATTCATGGTTCATATTAAAAGGATCAATAATTTTTTTTTGCATATTCATGTTGTCTAGAGAATGTTGAACACTCCCCAAAGAGCAGGGCTAGTCCCAAGACAATTGGAAAAGCTATTTTTACTTTTTTTTTAAACAAGTTGCCAACAGGCCTCATGCGCTCAATGAAGGGGGTTTAGAGCTTTATAATTCCTAAGCCCTCTTCATTTCTCCTTGCATTTTTCTTTCCAAAAAATAAAGGTTTTGATTGTTAAAGGTCAATGATTTTGGTAGAATATCTACCATTCAAACCCAAGAACTAAGCCAACGGAAGTCCCTCATGGGAAAATTTCTTGTTGTAATTCTTATAATTAAACAAGAAAAAAAATGCAGTTAGCTACCTCTTGAGTGGGTTTAGTAGCCTCTGGAAGCTTCTCCTTTAGCATAGAGGCTTAATCCTGCTTGTCTGAGTCCACGTCATTTCTTCGGGATCCAATTTCTTTACTTTGAGACTCTTGGGAGGATGGGTCCAAGCAAATCCGAGGCCATTTTTCTATTATGATTCGGTATGTGTGGTTCAATGCTACCACAGCAAGAGCTTGCAATACACCATGGAGTCTCACCAATCTCAGCAAAGGTCTCAGTATTGTGTTAATAAGAATAATACTCTATGCTACGGTGTTGATCAGTGCCAGGTGTTATATCATAATGTATAACCTCGGCACTTTGAGGTATTGTGCTCACTGATGTTACGATGCTAATATGCTCAAAGCTACTTGGTGCTACTCGGTGTTGTAGTGATAACATGAAGTTCAGTGATGAATCACTATGTTTGGATGCTACTATAGGGATCATGATTTGAAGAACAAAGGATCAAGGAAGATGACTATGTCTTGGTCTTGGAGCGGCGAAATAGGTCAAGGGTCTTGGTCTTGGTATTTGTCAATTGGAATCTCTATAAGAAGAATTTGTGTGGCTTTTCCTCTCAAAGAGTGAGAGGTTTTGGCCCTAGCTCATAGCCTACATGTTGTTTCTCCTGACTATTTATGTTTATGCATTGGTTACTATTTGATGAAGAAAGAACACTAATAATCGAACAAGAAGAAGATCTTAATCTAAAGAAGTTAAAAGGAATTCACAAACAGTCACTAATGAAGAGAAATCTTTTAACACTAAATCCCCTAGATTTCTCAACATTTTAGTGGTCAAGGGCCTTCTTTTAAAAGGCTTGGTGTAGGCCCACCCTCTCTCCAGTCATCATGAGCGGCAGACAGTTTTGGAGAGTTGTATGAAGCTAAATCCACCCTCCCCCCACTTGTAATCAAGGATTCAATTCTTTTGTTTTTCTGAGTTCTTGTGAGACCCCTCCTAGGGGGATATTATGTTTGCAAGTATGAGTTACGAATCCGGTTTCCTCCCTTGCAGCCAAGATTCATGAACGAACTGAGATCCCCTCTGCCTTATGCATCTCCTTTATGAGGGCCGACAACTTTAGGATACAAATAGAATAAGTGAGCACATGGTAAACAACACGGTAATAAATCTAGTTTATAGATTGAGAGGTGAGGCTCAAGGAAGGGGTGGACCCTCTTCCTCTCAGCCCAAATCTTTTAAAAGAAGCCTTAAAGCTAGGGATTGTGAACCAACCTCCTAAGGAGCTCTCAGTGCCAACCTTTCTTGTGGATCAGATCGACAAAATCCCATCCATTGGTGTGCCAAAGAATTAATCTGACTCTCTTAGTGTTGACTACATGGAGCATGCTCTAATTTGTCGATTTAATGGATCTTGGCCTTCAACATATGTACTTTGATATTGGGTGGCTAAGACCTGGTCTAAGCACACTGATCTGTTCTTCTCCTGAAAGGGATACTTTATAGTATATTTCAAGAACCAGAGGGATCGACAGGGGATCCTTGAGCTTGGACCATGGTTTGTAGATTTTAACCCCTAATAATGCTAGAGTTGGCCATTCTTGTTTGGGTTCAACTCCCTAATTTACCTCTTAACTTAATGTACCCTGAAGGGTATTGTAACTTTTGCATGGATATGCGTGGAAGTTGATTTCAACAAGGGATTACCTAATAAAATCCTCCTGAATTGGAGGGGACCTATTTACTCACAACCACTAGATTATGAGAACACAACCTTCAGTTACAAGTCTGCCAATAGCGAGGTCACCTCCAAAATGTATGTCCTTCTTCTCAAGGGCCCTCTCCACCTCACCAAGAATTTATTGCCAATGTTCAGTGAAAAAGACAAAAATGTAGAACAATAACACTTCACCCTCTCCTTCTTCTGGTTCATACAAATGGTCTATTCAGACACACATTTCTTTGAGAAATCTAAAACCTATACCAACTTTCTACATATCCAAATTGGAACAAATTGTTGTTTCATTCACTCCTTCGTATGCCTAAAATGTTGATGTTATGTATTTGACAAAACAACAAGTAGTAGGTCTAGCAGGTCTTTGACTTATCCTTCCAGTTTAATAAATTTCTTGAATTGCTTTCTCCTTTGAATTTGTGATTGTTATATTTGAATTTGGGTCAGTCTTTCCAATTTTTACAATCACTAGGTAGTTCAATATAAGTTTTCTATATGACAAGTTTCTTGAACTAGATTTGTGATGTTGTTTGTTTCTTGAACAAAAGCTTTTATTTTGAATTAGAATTTTCTAATACTTGTAGGATAATAGTAAATTTCATAGCTAGGTTAAGTGTTGCCTTGAAAAATTGGGCATATTTGCAGACTAGCTTTTCAATGTGGAAGATATATTTAGGAGGGTGTTTCTCCATCATTGTTTTCTAAAATATTCCTTTACCTAATAACACAGACTTTCTAAAATGGTCTTACATTTTTCACCATTACACTTATAACAAATTGTATTCTATAAGAGCTGCCCTCTAATGTCTAAACCCGTCTTTGCTTGAACAAACCTTGCAATTGTAGCAAAGCGCAGATAAATATGCAACTCCAATATGTTTGGAAGAAAGTCGGTTCATGTTTCTAAGAAGACTCAGAGAACATCGTGGCAAAGAATTAACTGTTATTCAAGAAGCTCTAGAATTTGCTAGTGACAGAGATGAGGAAGAGGATATACATTCAAACCATTGTGCTCGCCAAAAATCTTCAACCAGAGAAGCAAATAAAATAGTCTGTTGTAATTAAAATGACAAAACTGATGAAAATAGTAAAAACTTACAAAACAAATGCTAGAATGGCCTTAATTTTTTTCTTAATTGTAGTATCCAATTCTTGAAGAATTCAAATCCGAAGCATAGAATGGCCGGTGTAGTAGTATCCAAGGTTGCACTAATAGCTGTGAGCATGCTCATAGTGCTTCAATTACAACATACGGCACTATGATCCCTAAAAGGAAGTTGTAATATTCCTAATTAGCAATGGCTAATTGGAATATTCGATTTTGCTCAATTTTGTTGTCTATAGTTTATTAATAAATAAAAAGGTGAGTGGAGAGGGTCTAACTCACTTAGTGGAATAAAACACACTCCCTAGTAGCACAACGTTATGACTTAAAGGGAGCGAAGGGGGGCCAAGCACCACGTAGAGAGGGGGCCCACATATGCTCTAGAAGAGACTGCGCAGATGAGGATGAGGACGTGGCAAGAGGGAGGCTACGTTGAGGAGATAGGACTTAGGGTTTTGGAGGAAGGCCGACGTTATAAAAGAAAGAGGAGCCTCCTTATTTCATTGATTCATGGTTGATGATATTGAGCTGGTGATTTTGACTTCTTGAGCACGCTGGTTGTTTAGCCTGTCTGCAGCACTGTTTAGTGTGTTGAGTGTCTCCGGTCGGAGATCTTGCCCTTAGCCCCGGGGGACTTCGAGTGCCTACTTGGGCAAGGTATTTTCATCAGAATTTTTCAGGAGGTTTTGGTGTTTGGTTTTGCTGCGGAGCTGGGCATTCATAGAGACTGTGCAATCATTGAGAGGGAGGACGCAGTCCATCTAGGAGGAGCTCCGGTTTGGGATTTTTGCAGGGGTTTGTGTCAGGAGATTTGAGCAGAGGGCCAGCCTTTGCCTTTGGGAGGATTTTGGTGGAGTTTGAGGTGGTATTTCATTCATTCCTATTCAACCTCTGCGTAAAGCCTTGGAGGCCAACGTAATTCCCCAAGGGGGTGTTTTTCAGGGGTCGGTCATTTCTAATATGGTTTATGGGTTTTGCCAAGATTGGTGAGTAGAGGAGGATTCCAGATTTTCAGCTCATTCCAGCAAGGGGAACATCCCCTAGTCTTCAGTTCATTCCAACAATAGTAGCTACATGATAGTTTCCCAGTAGCTGGGACGCAGTTCAGAGAGCAGCCATTTTCTGTGTATTCTGAGAATATTTCTTCACTTGCCTTGAGAAAGTTTAGGTGCCATCACTCTGATCACCTATTGTACTTCATTATATTTCTCAGTTTAATAAAATGGCTTAGCATTTTCTCTCTATATTTCTGGATGATTTGTCGTATATTATTTCTATGCTATTGTATGTCTGCTGCACTGTTATCTTTATATATTTCTGGGCATTCTAGTTATATACCACTTGATGTGATTATCTCACACTCTTAGACAGAGTCTGGAAAGGGCCAGGTAGCCTCCGGATTTCATCCTCTTTTCAGAGGCGGCATATCCGGTAAATTCCCTCCCAGTCCATCATTGGTTGGAGTTTGCCGTGTTTTAGAGATATCCTCGAAACGGGATATTACAGTGGTATCAAAGCATAGTTTTGGCTCAGCCTGTGGAGCTAGTTGTCTATGACACTGGGGAAGAGGCCATATATTTGTTACAAAGGTACTGGAAGTATAGAGATCGCGAGCGTAGGTTGGAGAACACCTACGGAGAGGGAAACTGTGTTCGGGTGGTGGACACAGAGCAGGAGGAGCCTGTGACAGACGTAGAGCAGGAGGATCCTATGTTAGATTCAGAGCAGAGAGAGTCGATGGCAGATGACACTGAGGCCAAACAATTTGGGGAAGCACTCCTCAAATCGGTGCAAGATTTAACGAGGTAGATTGAGGTGATGGGTCAGAGGTTCACCGCTGTAGAGGCTAGACAACGTGAGACCCCACGGGTATTCCAGGTAGGTGAGGGGTCAGGTACATCACACCATTTGCCGGAGCATGGTGCTGTTCAGTGTGATACTACTCAGCCGATGGCTTCACGTGCACCTACACGCTCTACCATGCCCACTTTCATGGGAGTAGACACAGGGGCAGGAGCCCAGCAAGAGACAGAGCCCAGACACATGGGCGAATATTTTGCAGAGTATCAGGCCTATGGGTAGGAGTTCAGGGATGCTCTCTTGTTTCAAGATTTTGCTTAGCTCCAGCGGAACAGTAGACCCCACGACCATCATAGAAGGTACCGACATTACCATGATGGAGATACCCACTGCACATCTAGCAGATTCCATTTGCCCACATTTGATGGCTCATCAAACAGTTCGACAAAGTCTTGGGTGGAGAAGCTAGACATCTATTTCCAACTTAACCAGATGTTGGAGACAATGGCCATCAAGGTGGCAACATTACATTTGGATGGTGAGGCCCAAGACTGGTGGTTCCATGGGATGGTTACACTTGGAAATTCTACAGTGACGACATATGTCGAGTTTACCAGGAGGTTGATGGAGCGATTTGACCGAAGGGATCCGGAACAGTACTTTGTTGAGCTGACGAGGCTCAAGCAGATTGGGAGCCTAGAGACATACATTGCATATTTCTTGAGGGTTTCAGTGATGGTTCCAGATCTATCCGCGGCACGGATGATCTATATGTTTGTGGAGAGGTTAGCAGAGCCACTTCGAGGTCTAGTCAGATCTACTAGACCAGCTACACTCCAGGATGCTATTAGCAGGACCAGATATTTACAGGATACATTGCCCAGGACTCAGACACCTTACCCCCAGAGACAAGGCTTCCAGCCCAAGGGGAAGGATGTGAGGATCCCGCCTCCCATGGGGAATCCAGGATGGGCCCAAATAGATGATGATGCAAGGAGGGAGCTGAAGAAGAAGCTGTTGTGCTTTACTTGTCAGGAGCCGTGGGCACCAGGGCATAGGTGTGCTGCTGGCAAAGCACACTTCATTGAGGTCTTCTCTGAGGATAGCGAGGAAGAGGATGAGGAGGATGACAAGGAGGCAAGAGATAGTCAGACAACCCAGGATCAGTTGCCACCTCCACCTCCAGGTACAGGAGGTGCAGCTTTTGCACCCACAAGAGGGACCCTTGCAGCATTGTGAGGAGTTCCAAAGTACTTGACGATGCGCGTACAAGGGATAGTACGTGGCCAACGAGTGTCAGTTTTGGTTGACAGTGGGGCAACCCACAACTTCATTGATGCACAGATGGTCGAGCGAAGAGGTATACCGACTGAGAGCTTTGACGGATTTTCAGTTTTGGTCCCAGGAGCCCAGACGATGTAGTGTGCCTGGTATGTTCCAGAGTTGGCAATGACGATGGGTACCTACACCGTGACCGATCACTTTTTCATGGTCAACATACCGGATACCAATGTGGTATTGGGTGTTCATTTGTTGATTACTCTGGGGAAGGCCACCACAGATTGGGAGGCCTTAGAGATGGAGTGGGATGATAAGAAGACTGGGAAGCACGAGAAGATCCACTAGATGCACACTTACCCACCTCAGACGGTTTCAGCACACCAAATGGAGGCAGATTTTTGGAAGGGAGACATAGAGTGGGCGGTTGAGTTGCGGGCATCAGAGGCAGGGATCACCGGTCAGGAAATTCATCTTGATATACAGGCCATCCTTGACAAGTATGATGCAGTGTTTGGGGATATACCACCAGGTCGGCCACCGGATCGAGGATTCGAGCACACCATTGAGCTTGAGCAAGGCATTCAGGCAGTGATTACTACCCCCTATAGGCATCCCAAAGCCTATCGGGATGAGATTGAGCGGGCCATCCAGGAGTTGCTGGCTCTTGGACACATCAGACCGAGCACGAGTCTGTTTGCTTCTTCTGTGGTGTTGGTGAAGAATAAGGACGACACCTTGAGGATGTGTATTGACTACAGGGCCCTGAACAAGAAGACCCTGAAGAACAGGTATCCTATACCCAGGATCGATGAGTTGATGGATGAGCTGAGAGGAGCCAAGTTCTTCTCAAAGATTGATTTGAGATCAGGGTACCATTAGATTCGCGTGAGGGAACAGGACATTCCCAAGACCGCCTTCAGGTGTCATTATGGGCATTTCGAGTTTCTGGTTATGCCCTTCGGGCTAACCAATGCCCCAGCTACTTTACAGTCTTTCATGAACCATATCTTCCACAGTCATCTAAGGAAGTTTTTATTGGTCTTTTTTTATGACATACTCATATATAGCAGGACTTGGGAGGAGCATCTCCAGCATATAGAGGCAGTATTACATATCGTGGAAGAGCAACAGTTCTATGCTAAGCTCTCCAAGTGTGAGTTTGGGATGACGAAGATTTTGTATTTGGGTCACATTATTGGAGTGGACAGAGTCAGATTCCATGAGGAGAAGATCAGGGCCATCAGATATTGGCCAGAGCCGAGGAACGTGATGGAACTTCGAGGATTCATTGGCATATGTACTTATTACAGAAAGTTCGTCAAGAGTTTCTCACAGCTTGTTGCACCCCTTACAAATTTGACGAAAAAGGGGGCATTCAGTTGGTCGAATACAGCGCAGCGAGCCTTTGACAGGCTCAAGGATGTGATGAGTAGCTACCCAGTGCTTGCATTGCCGGATTTTATGCAGCCATTTGTTTTGGAGTGTGATGCGTCAAGAGAGGGGATCAACGCAGTATTGATGCAGGGAGGACACCCTATAGCCTTTGAGAGCTAGAAGCTCCTTCCGCATGAGAGGTTGTATTATATATATGACAAGGAGATGTTGGCCATTATGCATGCATTGGCCAAATTCCAACAATATTTGGTAGGGAACGGGTTCAGGGTGAGCACTAATCAAAACAGCCTCAGGTTCTTTTTGGAGCAGAAGCAGCAAAAGTGAACCAGTAAGATCCAAGCATATGACTTTGACATTAAGTATGTCAAGGGTAAGAATAACGTGGTAGCAGATGCCCTTTCACATAGACCAACCACGTTATCTCTTATGAGCTTGGATACAGATTAGAGGGCTCGACTTTTAGTGGAGTACTCCAAGGACAGATTTGCATGTGAGGTTCTAGATGGACAGGTGGCGAATGACAGGTACAAAGTGATCGATGAGATCATCTACTACAGGGACATGATCTTCTTGACTGAGGGATCTCATCTCAAGGAGAAGATACTCCAGGCATCAAATGATTCACCATTGGCGGGCCATCAGGGGTTTACCAAAACCTACAGGGCCATTCGAGAGAGGTTCTCATGGAAGGGCCTCAAGGAGGACGTACTCCAACACATCAGGGAGTGCGATGTTTTCCAGAGGAAAAAGGGGGAGATGAGCCATCCCGCAGGATTATTGCAGCCTTTTCCCATTCCGGAGGGGAAATGGGAGAGTATCTCGATGGAATTCATCACAGGGTTGCCCATGGTGCAGGGCAAGGATTGTATCTTTTTCTTCGTTGATCGACTGACAAAGTATGTGCATTTTTTCACCATATCCGCGCACTACACAGCAGCACAAGTGGCCGAGCTGTTCTTCACGGAGGTTTTCAGGCTACATGGTCTTCCTAATACCATCATCAGTGATAGGGACAGCCACTTCATGGGCGGATTTTGGCAGGAGCTTTTCCGGTTAGTGGGGACGGAGTTGACACTGAGTACCAGTTATCACCCACAAATGGATGGACAGACGGAGATAGTTAACAAGTGGTTGGAGGGCTACTTGCGTAACTATGTCAGTGGGCAGCCGCGAGCATGGCTAAAGTGGTTGCATCTGGGGGAGTACTACTATAACACGACACATCACATGTCCATTGGTATGTCACAATTTTATGCTTTGTATGGGTATCATTATTTATCTTTTACTGATGTGATGTTCGATGCTAGCAAGGCTCCTAGAGCCAAAATTTGGATCCAAGAGATTCAGGCCATTCTCCTAGCTCTCAAGGATAATATGGCTACAACACAAAACCAGCAGAAGCTGTATGCTGATATAGGTCGGGTGGAGAGACAGTTTGAGGTAGGGGACTTGGTCTACCTACAATTACAGCCATACCGACAGTCGTCACTGAAGCAGAAGGGAGCTGAAAAGCTCAAGCCCCGCTTTTACGGGCCATACAGGGTGATACACAGGATTGGACAGGTTGTGTATGAGTTGGAGCTGCCCCAAGGCAGCAAGATCCATAACGTTTTTCATGTATCATGCCCGAAGAAGGCACTGGGGCAGCAAGTGACAGTGACAGATGAGGTACCACCCACAGATGATGAGGGACATTTGGTGTTGTAGCCAGAGGCTATTATTGATACCAGGGAGAGGCAGCTACAGAGCAGGATAGTCTGGGAATTCTTAGTGAGGTGGAATAATTTGCCGGATGAGGATGCCACTTGGGAGAGTGAGAATATTTTGCAGCATCCATCACTTCAGTTGCTTGAGGAAAAACAACATTTTGCCGGGGGAGACTGTAATATTCCTAATTAGCAGTGGTTAATTGGAATATTTGATTTTGCTTAATTTTTCCGTCTATAGTTTATTAATAAATAAAAAGGTGAGTGGAGAGGGTCTAACTCACTTAGTGGAATAAAACACACTCCCTATTAGAACAACGTTATGACTTAAAGGGAGCCAAGGGTGGCCAAGCACCACATAGAGAGGGGGCCCACATATGCTCTAAAAGAGACTGCGCAGATGAGGATGAGGACGTGGAAAGAGGGAGGCTACGTTGAGGAGATAGGCCTTATGGTTTTGGAGGAAGGCCAACATTATAAAAGAGGGAGGAGCCTCCTCATTTCATTGATTCGTGGTTAATGATATTGAGCTGGTCATTTTGACTTCTTGAGCACGCTGGTTGTTTAGCCTGTCTGCAGCATTGTTTAGTGCGTTGAGTGTCTCCGTTCGGAGATCTCACCCTTAGCCCCGGGGGACTTCGAGTGCCTACTCAGGAAAGGTATTTTCTTCAGCATTTTGCGGGAGGTTTTGGTGTTTGGTTTTTCTATGGAGCTGGGCATTCATAGAGACTGCGCAGTCATTGAGAGGGAGGACGCAGTCCATCTAGGAGGAGCTCCGGTTTGGGATTTTTGCAGGGGTTTGTGCCAGGAGATTTGAGTAGAGGGTCAGCCTTTGCCTTTGGGAGTATTTTGGTGGAGTTTGAGGCGGTATTTCATTCACTCCTATTCAACCTCTGCGCAAAGCCCTGGAGGCCAGCGTAATTCCTCAAGGGGGTGTTTTTTGGGGGTCGGCCATTTCTGATATGGTTTCTGAGTTTTGCCGAGATTGGTGAGTAGAGGAGGATTCCAGATTTTCAGCTCATTCCAGCAAGGGGAACAACCCTTAGTCTTCAGTTCATTCTAGTAGTAGCAGCGACACGACAGTTTTCCAGCAGCTGGGACGCAGTTCAGAGAGCAGCCATTTCCTATGTATTATGAGAGTATTTCTTCACTTGCCTTGAGAAAGTTTAGGTGCCATCACTCTGATCACCTATTGTACTTCATTATATTTCTCATTTTAATAAAATGGCTTAGCATTTTCTCTCTATATTTTTGGATGATTTGTCGTATATTCTTTCTATGCTATTATATGTCTGCTGCACTATTATATTTATATATTTACGGGCATTCTAGTTCTGTACCACTTGATGTGATTATCTCACACTCTTAGACAGAGTCTGGAAAGGGCCAAGTAGCCTCCGAATTTCGTCCTCTTTTCAGAGGCGGCATATCCGGTAAATGCCCTCCAGTCCATCTCTGGTTGGAGTTTGCCGTGTTTTACAGATATCCCCGAAATGGGATATTATAGAAGTGGTAGCAACAAAATTTTAAGGGTTGGAAAGAACACTAGACATTCAAAAAGGCAAGAAGGACATACCAACATTGAAGATCATTTTCCAAAACATTCAATAGGTGAAAAGACAAAGCTTCTTGGACAATACAATTTCAAAAATTTAGATGTGTTAATTGGTAGGAGTTGGCATGCATTACAGGTCCCCTTATTTGATGTGACTAATCAATCAATAACTGCAATCATGGCCTTAGTACATGTCAAGGGGTTTTGTACTCTATTTATCCTTGTCACTTGGTAGAATGGCTTTCATTCACATTATAGCTGGGAGCCTTTTGAAGGAAAGGGAGATTCATATTTAGTGTGGTTTCTGTTTTTTCAAAAACAAAAGTTTTGCAGAATTCCAGCATAGATTGTGAAATGTGTGGTATATGAATTAAGTATATAGTGCTTCTTAATAGGGAAAATTTCTAAGATGGTGTTGTGTGGTATTTGCAGATGCCTCATACAGTTTGTCGAAGGAGGTTGTCAACGACTATGGTCTTTTACTGGCTGATTGACTACTCGTGTACATCCAAAAGGACACTGTTATCTCTTTGCAACACATTAGGAGGCCTCCGATATTTAGGTGGATTTCTGATAGGTTGATTTTGAGCCTGGGGGCTAGTCCTACAAAGGAGTTAGAAATATGCCCTTGTTTCACCTTGGTCAGGTCATTCATCATAGATTTGAACCGCTTGGTCACTTCCTCCATGGTCATAGGCTCCTGACTGGAAGATGAAACTTAAGGTTCCTTCCCTCTTATTTTGTCTGGGTATTCTCTCCTCTCGGGAGGATCGTGTCTTGTCTTGAGCTGGATATCTGATGCCCTCATATTACTCTCAAAATATTCAACATCATGAAACATGGCCTTAAGGTTAGTCAACTTTCTTTCACTCAAATGCAGAGCAAACTCAGCTTAGTTTTGCAGAATCACTCTAGGTTTGATTTTCTCTTTTACTCACTCAGTGATTACCCTTTACATCCCAAAGGCTTGTGGAATTGCTTCAGGTTTGTGGAATTGGGCCTCGTAGTTTGTGAGAAAGAGTAAAATGATCGCAGAGTATAGGCTTATTTCACTCTTTGCAGAATATCTAAAAAAAATAATAATATTAAGTAATTTCTACCTATGAATCATTTTTTTTAAAAATAAATTCTACTTATTTTCATAATTTAAGAGGTTTCACAAATCTAGGAATAGAGAATAAATAAATGAAATAGAATCTTACTGATGGTGCAATTGTCGTTGGGGGCTCTGAAGCATCTTTTCTATTCCCTTGAGGCTGAGTGAGGTGCAGAGGATTCTCGCAGCAACCCTGTTGGTTGCAATGTTGGCCTTCATCTAAACCTATCATTTAGGTCTTCTCTTCTTGCTACTTTATTATGAAAAATGGCCTCCCGAAGTCATCAAAATCCAACGCCATCCCTGCATATAGTAACAAAATGCAGCACAGAGATTAAAGCCGAAACATACAAGCATGGATGCAAAAAAAAAGTAGTAGAACCAGATACCTGATGTGTGTGTACTCTTCTCTGTGTGGACTGAAGATCCGATGGTGGGGTTCGAAATTGGATATCGGGTCTGCCACTGGTAAAACCCCAAGTCCCAACTCTCTGGTTTTCGCTCCCGCCCTGTGCAAGCCCAAAATATTCTATTTAGATGCTGTGAGAGTAAATTTTTTCGTTCCCGCCCTGTAAAAACCGAAAAAAAGATATACTTACGAATATTTGGGTTGCCAGGGTTATGTAAAAAAAAAAACATCCTATAATTTTATTTCCAAAGTTTTTGAAAAACTAACACTTTATTGTATGTTTTTGGTTGTGATGGAAAGTTTTAAGAAGTTTTTTTTTTTTTTGGTATATTTATTATAATAATAATCTATTTTTAAGATTATTTATTTTTATGTAATGATTTTATTATTAAAATTTGTTGGGATAGGAATGTTGTATTTTTTGAATTTTAATGTGAAAGTACTTCTAACTTGGTTGTATTGAAAATATTTAATTTTTTTTTTTATCTTGGTTGAGTGTCAACAATATTTTTTGTATTGAAAATATTTAAACTTTTTTTTTTTTTTTTAAGTAGGTTTAATAGTAAAAAAGTATTAGTCTTTTAAATGTCATATGATAAATTTTGAAGGAGTAGGGTGTGTACGCTTCTTTAGGTTAAATATATTCAAATTTTTGTGTGAATGGGGTTGTAAGAGCTTATGTTTTCATCTTGATAAAATAGAGTCATTTTGAAGTCACTCTCATAGTTTAGATTGTCATAAGTAAAATATGTGTTTTGTCTTAACATGTGAACATTTCATTTTAGGCAGTGTGATAATGTGGTTTCAGCGAGGCATTAAAAGATGGAATGAGCATGCACATTTGGTATGCGAGTGTTATGTTCTCCTTGAGGCATGAGTGCACGTCTAAGAAGACTCTAACAAGGGTTGAAGAGGTGGAATACTTAGAGAGGTTTTGGGGGGTTGTAGTCTCACTTAGAGGTGTAGCAAAGAAAGTTAAGCGCCATGAGAAGTTTTGAAGAAAAATTAAGATATTTGACAAGCTGCACGAAGGTAACTTAGCAGTGGTACTAATTGAACATTCTTTGATCGAAGTTGATACCCTCTCCTTGGCACTACCACTTTGCAAGACAAAGACAAAATGTGAAATATATGTGGAACCCACTAAAGAAGTTGGCAAGGTTGTTGCAACATATATAGGTGGTTTTGTCGTGTTGCAAAAGGAGTTATTAGAACTTACAAGGTGACCATTGGAGTAGATTTTCATGGAGTGTCAGGGAGGTGCAAGGGTGTAGGCCACATCTTATGGGTATCTTGTACTTTTGGTGTGTGTTAGCGATGTTAGTGCATTGTGTTTGATGAGCACAAGCTATATTATGTTTCATGAAGGAAAAAACCCACGAGTTTGAGATATCTTAACCATTTGGCATTGTAAGATGTGTTATGCCCAAGTTTTGAGGAGATAATTACAACCATCTCAGAGTATGATGGGTTGTACCATGGAATTAGGTCCACTTGCATGGGTTGAGGTGTAAAGGTGCCTCGTGAGTTGAGGAAAATGATTTCAATGCTTACCTATATAAAGTGTTTATGATATAATATTAATGATTTTTTTTGGAGAATGGAAGAGGAAGATAAGAAAAGAGAGGCACTAAGGTTTGTTGTAAATCAAACAAAAGGAAGGAAAAATGTATCCTACTAGAGATATTTTTCAAGTTGCCTCTTCAATAGTACTAAATTTCGTTGGAGCTAGGAAGTTGGCCTCAAAAACATTGATTGGGTACTCGAGAAATCCAAGACCTGATATATCCAAGCTAGTCCATTACATAGATTTGTCTTGGGCAAAGGTTGCAAATTCTAAGGTGAAAATTTCCAATTTTTAATGTGGGTTTTAAACCATCCATTTGAAAATTCTAAAAATAAGGTCATGATCTTGAAAGGAGGTCTTTGATTTTACCAAAACGTAATGCCAATGTTTAATCCATGGTGTGATTATTTCTATTTGGGTTTTGTCTTTAACATTGAGATCTATCTTTGGGTCTAGTTATTAGTCTATCATTTCATTTATGTGTTGAGAAGGTCGTAAGGGTTGTAGGGGATACGATGGTTATTTTCCAATACCCCTCCCTTGAAATCTTGTAAAGAGATAGTGTGCCCCATTTTTTTGTCGTAATATTTCAACCATGAGCTCTTCTTATGAGTATGCCCTTAAAGGGAGGTTATGTAAAGGAAGTAGAAAAAAACAAAATTTCATGTTGAGTCAAAGGAGGGGTATAGATTGTAGGTGTCTCTAGAGGTCTTGAAAAAGGTGAAGGATAAAGGATTTTACCTCTTATTGAAAAACCTTCTATTCCACCATTCAAGTTGCTAAAGGGCACTGACTTTAAGGGTCATAGGTGAGTTCTCATGAAGATATTAAAAATATGAAGGTAGGTGTGATTTAGCATAGGATTTATTCTTCAACGGTTGACTTTTAGCGTTATATTTCCTAGTAAATGGAAAAATTGAAGCCCTACCACCCATAGATTAAGTAGAGTATGTGAAAAAATTTCCTAAGTTTCAAAAATTCTCACCATATATTGTCCAGGAGATCCATGACAATTATGTTCAATTGTCAATAACTCATGTTATGATATCATCTTTGATTCTGGGCACATATACTTCTTCAACTAGTGGTGGAGAGTCCAACCAATGAGTAGGTAAGGTTGTTCATTTACAAGGTTGGCATCAATGAAGTATTCTCCCTCTTTGCCCAACTCTAAGAGGAGAAGTATGCATAATGGACTTATTATTGTAAACAATTGTAAAGATTGGGTTATATTAAAGTTCAAGGGCTTGAAGTTATGTGTCAGTGAGTTCTAGGTGTGTTAGGTGTCAGGGAGTGGTATGATGCACTAGGGAGTGCCAAAGCATGCTAAGGAATGAAGGGGATGCTAGCAGGTGCCACATAGTGCCAAGGGATTGTTAGACGTGCTAGGTGTTATGGCATGTCAAGATGTAAAATATGTTGCTTAGTTGTTTGACAACCAGGGTTGGATGCGGGCCTTGTCTTCGTAACTTATTAAGTTGTATGATTTGATATTCGACGTGACTATCCTAAGATGAGTTATAGGAAGTTCTTAAGTGAACAACGAATATTCTAGTTGTGGTAACTATAACTTGGTCAAGCAATTATAGTCGAATCAGGGTTTGGTTGGGTTATTTGAATATTGTATTTGCTGCCAAGATTATTATGTACAAATTTAATCCATGAGTGAGAAAACATGGTTAAGGCTAACTGACTGTCTAAGGGTTCTGCATTTCTGAGAAGATGTCTGACTGAATGCCTCAGATTTGGATCTGAGGCTGATTACATTCTGAAAAACAGTACTCACAAAGCTACATGCAGGTTGGTGTGAAGGAGAGCATGTATACACGTGGGTTCAGTGAAGCAAAGTAGCATATGCATTTTAAGTTAATGAATGTTCGGGGTTGAGTTTGTATCTGCATATTTATTCTATAATTTGGGTTATTTCTGATGTTCTGATTACAGTGATCTCACTGTTCTGTTTGAACTATTGGGTAAAATACAAGGTTGTTAATGTTTATGAAGAGTTGTGTTGATGTTGTTTGATCTAGTATGAAAATTGATGAAACGTGGTTTGCAGTGGTTCTGAGGGTTGAAGCCTTCAGTATGATGACCCTTTATAATCACACTGATACAAGGAGTACAACTAGGGCTTGGTGTTAGTCCTTTGACAACCAATATACCTTGAGCAAGACAACACTTGACCCAATTTTCGATGGTGAACACACATAGCCCTTTCAATCCACATGTCTTGAACACATACGGCAGGTCCTCTTTCCTCCCATTATGCAACTCTTCAATCTGCCTCTATCAATGAACTCAACTCCTTTATGTTACTGAACTCGGATAAAAAAAAATTCCCTCTATCTACCTATTTTTTCCTTTAAGGTCTGCAACACTACAACTCTTTGGTCTGCCCATTTTTGCCATACTACTGCTCCAAGATGACAAGTCTAGGGATATGGAGGTTTCCCTTATTCTCAATGATACAATCCTCTACAATACAATGAACTAGGGCTAGTTTGCTAGCCCACTTGACTCCTACTTTAGTCCTTCAAATTATTTGACACGTCCTTAGGCCCAATACACCTACCCTTCTACCAGTCTTGTTTTCCTTCCCAAGTACAGGACTTAGAGCTATTATTTGATAGTCACCTAACAACCCTCCAATTGTACTTGGACTGCCATCAAATTTCCCAACCATAGTTATTTTTTTACTGGTCTAGTGCCCAAAACACTGCCCTCATCTAGGGCTCTTCAAATATGCCACCTAATAGTGATTTGAGTCCTCTCAAAATCACTATTCTTGTGTACCAATTTCTTTGTTGTCCAATCTATGAACAAATCTGAACTACTCATCATATCATTCTTCTAACAATTTGTAGATGATTGAACTAGGGTCACAAATCATCCATTAACAGTCCATTGACTAACTGTTTATAGGTTGCTTTAGATCTTTGTCCAAAACTCTATGGACATTCCAACAAAATCAACTCCTCTTCATGTCAATCCATTCCTCATATGGCACATTTATTTTGCTCCACCTTCCTTTGGATTTTCTATCTCCACACAAACTTCTGCAAACCATCTTCCAAATTTGGTGTATGTATTGCATAGGTAAACCTCTCTCTAAGGGTCACAACCCCTCTTCTTCTATGCATATTTTTCACAGTCTTAATGGCATGCCTTATGGATTTAACATGCTAGGAAACCTCCCTAAATATGGAATTATACTTCTATTCCAATTGCTTTAGAACAAACCATATCCACCCATAGAAAAAAATACAAATCTTTCCTCCATAAGATACTCAGCCTAGCTCATATGGATCCATAGATTATGGTCTTTTCTTTGGTTGAATCTTGAACTGAACTTTAGATCTCTATGACCCTCAAACTACGGTTACCTCAGTCAATGTTACACCTGTGACTACTTATGTTTTGGCCCTAAATTCTAGTGCATACCATCCTCCATTTCTGTTGGTATTTATCAAAGACCTTGCAACCTAGTAACCACCACAAGGTAGGGTCTCAACCCTCTCTACTATTTCAAAATTTGATGCGGACATCACACAAAAAAACCTTTGAAATCACATGCCCAAATTCTCATGAGTCGCCTCTCTTGAGCTTTATATACCCTAAGAGAACCAACAATATTCCATCCTACTTCCTATCTCAAACCCATTAAGATATGTGACATTCTTGTGAACCCTCACATGATGATATTACTCTTGGTGGATGATCATGGCCTCCCTTTAGCAACACTACTCAGCCCTCTAACTCGACCTACTTTAGGACTACATCTCTCCTAGCCTCCTTGATAAAATGAGCTCCTTATCACTTGATGTTCTTTCCTTCATACTAAGGCCTCCTTAAATAGCTTTTCCTAGCTAAGTCTCTTAATAACGCTCTAGAACTTACGAACTTTATCTACTTATACCTTAGTAAATGTTATTTTTTTGTTTAATTTTCTTTTAGATTTTAAACCTCATCTCGGGTCCAAAGCCCCTTCGCTTGGGTTATTTTCCCACAAAACCTTTTGTGTTCAAACTCACACAAACCCATCTCACTGGGATTGTGGAGTACCTCCCAAGCTACACAATTCAACAACATAGTCTAGTTGTGGTAATCGTAACTTGGTCGAGCTCCTATAGTCAAGCTAGGACTTGGTTGGGTTCCCAAGTTGAAAACTAATTAAGGGTAGTTGTGAGGGCATGATAAATAGGAAGTGTTAGGGCATGCCAAGGAATGAAAAGGTGTGCTAACACATGCTAGACAATGTCAATGCATGTTGAAGAGTGTTAAGGAGTGTCGAGGCATCACAAGGGATAACTAGGTAAAAATGCCTGGAAATGAACAAATAAGAGCGTGTTCCAGGGAGTGTTAGTGAATTCAAGTGTGACAAGGATGGAGTGTGTTAGAAAATTTCATAATAGGATTTGTAAGAGGCTAGCCTATGATTGCGATAAGGGGCTCAAAAAAGCAATTTTAAACAAAGGGATACTTTGTGTTGGGCACAACACTATTTTGCCTTTATCTATTATTTTTATATGACATGTGGCACACTTTGGCCGAATGCTCATGTTTTAAACTATTTTAGACAAATCCATATTGTACATTGTTGTGTATAAGTTTTGGGGAACTTATCTTGTGCGACCTATAGCTTGTGTGTCTTGTGTATCTTGTGGTTCTTACAAACTCTCAGTTAATGCTCTATTGTTTATATGAATTGGACATACATGTGAAATATTTCCTATGTAAGCTATGTTTCTTAGTTGTTTTGTGGCCATGGCTAGATGTGATCCTTGTCTTGGTAAGTTCTTAAGTGGGAAAAGTTCAGCTTGGACATGACTGGCCTAAGATGAGGTATAGGAAGTTCTTAGGTGAACAAGGCACAATCTACTTGTAGTAGGTGCAATTGATCAAGTTGTTACGGCTGAAGCATTCCAATGTCACATAAACTGGAGTAGTAAGGACTCGATTGGGTTCTCAAGTCGTGAAAAAATGTAAGGCTATTTGTGAGGGCATGAGTGCCAAGGCATGCTAGGGAATGTTAACATGTGCCAGATAGTTCGAATGCATTCCAAATATGCTAATATGTGTCAAATGCTAAGGCATGCAAAGATTTTCAATGATGTGACAATACATGTCGGGGAATATCAAGGCGACAAAAAGGAGAAACAAGTTAAAATACAAGGAAATGAACACATCATAGGGTTAATAAGTCATCAATTTACATTTTCCAAGAGGGGCATTATATGCACACCAACACTAGGTGGAAATGAGTGTCAAGTGCCAAGTGTTAGTGCATTCTATGTGCCAAATCATCCTCTATTACTTCTCTTCTACTTTCCAGTAACTGATCTCAAATAAATTTAATATTAAACCATGCCAAAGCATACCGAGGCATCTTAATGAATGCTAGACATGATAATGACCATGGCCTCTTTAGGAATACATATCTCTTTGCCCCCTTGATCAAATGAGTTCCTTCTCACTTGATGTTATTTCCTTCATCCTAAGGACTCCTTAAATATTTTTTCCTAGACCTCTTAGGAACCCTCAAGAACTTGCGAGTTTTATCGACTTAGACCTTAGGAAACATTAATTTTCCTTTTTTATTTTTCTTTTAGATTTTAAACCCCGTCTTGGGTCCAAAATCCTTTTTCTTGGCTTATATTCCCACAAAGCCTTTTGTGACCAAAAGCACACAAATCCATCTCACTAGGCTTGTGGAGTACCTCCCAAGCTACAAAATTCAACAACATAGTTTAGTTGTAGTAACTATAACTTGGTCAAGCTCTTGTAGTCAAGCAAGGGCTTGGTTGGGTTGCCAAGTTGAAAATTAAGTAAGGGTATTTGTGAGGGCATGATAGCTAGGGAGGTTCAGGGCATGCAAAGGAATGAAAAGGCATGCTAACACATGTTGGACAATGTCAATGCAAGTTGAACTATAGTGTTAGGGAGTGTCAGGGCATATCAAGGGATAACTAGGTCAAAATGCATGGAAAGGAACAAATAAGAGTGTGTTCCAGGGAGTGTTAGCGACTTCAAGTGTGCTAAGGACGAAGTGTGTTAGGAGAAGTTTAGAATAGGATTTATAGAAGGCAAGCCTACAGTTTTTATAAGGGGCTGGACATAGGGAGAAGTTTTAGACAAAGGGAGATCACTTTGTGCTAGGCACAACATTGTTTTTCCTTTAGTTGTTTTTTTTATATGAGATGTGGCACACTTTGGCTACATGTTCATGTTTAAACTATATTTCTAGATAATTGCATATTGTACATTTTTGTGTATAAGTTTTGGGAAACTCAACTTGTTTCAGCTTATATCATGTATGCCTTGTGAATCTTGTGGTTCTTGTAAACTCTCAGTTAATGTTCTATTGTTTATTTGAAGTGATTGAACATACATCTCAAATACTGCCTGTGTAAGCTATGTTTCTTAGTTGTTTTATGGCCATGGCTACATCATGTGATCCTTGTCTTAGTAAATAGTTAAGCAGGACAATTTGATCTTGGACACGAGTGGCATAAGATGAGTTATAGGCAGTTCTTAGGTGAACAAGGCACAATATACTTGTAGTAGTTGCAATTGGTCAGGTTGTTGCGATTGAAGCAGGTCGATGTTTTCACATGAACTGCAGTAGCCGATGACTTGATTGGGTTCCCAAGTCGTGAAAAAATGTATAGACTAGCTATGAGGACATGAGTTCCAAGGCGTGCTATGGAATGCTAAGATGTGCCAGATAGTGCGAAGGCATGTCAAACATGATAAGACGTGCCAAGTGATAAGGCATGCCAAGATGTGCAAGGGTGTGTCAGTGCGTGCCAGGGACTGTCAAGGCAAAAAAAGGGAGAAACAAGTTAAACTACAAGGAAATGAACACATAAGAGGGTTAATGAGTCATCAATTTACCTTTTCTAAGTGGGACATGCTAGGCACACCAACACTAGGTGCCAATAGGTGCCAAGTGCAAAGTCTTAGTGAATTCTAAGTGCCAAGTCTTCCTTTGTTGCTTCTCGTATACTTTCCAAAAATTGATCTCAAATAAATTTAATATTAAACCGTGCCAAAACATACCACGGAATCTCAACGTGTTCCTTACATGCTAAGACTTTTGTAAGCGCCAACACGTGCCAAGCACCAATATGTGTCAGGGAGTGTTATGCATGCTATGAAGTGGAATGGCATGTTGAAGAGTGCTAAGGTGTGTTAGAGAGTGTTAATGCATGTTGAGGAGTGTTAAGGAGTACTAGGACAAAAAATTAAGGGAGCACTAGGTCAAAATTCATGGAAGTTATTGAATATGAGGAACGCGTGCCAGGGAATAGTATTAATGAGTGCTGGTTGTCATGCCAAGGGGGGAGTGACAAGGTATGCAAAGCATTGGCAAGGCATGCTAGGGAATATCAAGGCATGTAAAGAAGTGCCAAAATTTGCTAGGGAGTTCCAAGGTGTGTTAATTATATGTGCCAAATAGTTCCCGTTGCACACATGCTGTGTGTTATGAATGTGCAGGTGGCCGTGTACACACATGCACATATGTGCTGTGTCACAAAAAGGAATAAACTAAGCTAAGATGAAGTAAACAAAGACAAGGAGGTTTAACAAGTCAGAACTATATTTTCGAAAGCAATGCTAGTCACACTTAATAATAGGTCCAACACATGCCAAGGCGGCCAATGTAAAGGTTGCAATTCATTTGGAACTGTTGGGGTGTTCTAGAAGGACTACAATGCATGCCAACACATGCTAGGAGACTTGATGCGTCAGTTGGGCGGATGCCGACCATGAAGCCAAGGCCAGGACAAGATGTTCTGGTGTACAAAGATGTTCCAAGACAGCAGATAAGAAAATGTTAGTAGGCATTGTTAACACTTGTTTTGCCCAGACTTTCAACAGGAGTGTTAGGTCTTTCTCATTAATAGAATTGTCAGAGCTTGATTATGTATTAAATAATATATTTCCTACACACACCAGTGGAACTTTCTACCAAAGGAACTTGAATAGATAAATAAATCTCAACAGATAAGTAGTCTAGCATATGTTGACTCATAGGAAAACTCTATTCGACTAGTGATTACTTGAGGGAAATGATACACACTAATTACTTCTTAAAAAATTGACTGATTCTAACCACCACGTCCTTGGAAATATCATAAAAAATATTCTGCAATAATTGCCTTAAATCGTTACCTTTTGAAAAAAAAAATATTAACATACATATAGCGTCATCAAAACTCATTGGAATGATAAATGGTGACGAACATTTTTTGACCGTCACCAAAAGTAACAAAAAGAGCATTGGTGAGGGTCATTAAAAGTCTATCACTAGAAGTGTTACCAAAGAGAGAATTAGTGATGTGCCTTTAACGACCCTCACCAAAAGTGTCGTTGAAAATGTCTTTGGTGATGGACCATAACGGACCATCACTATATACACTTACAGTGACGGTTTTTTAATGATCAACGATGACGGATATTTTTTGACCGTCACCAAAAGTAACAAAAAGAGCATTGGTGAGGGTCATTAAAAGTTTGTCACTAGAAGCGTCACCAAAGAGATAATTAGTGATGGGCCTTTAACAACCCTCACCATTAGTGTCATTTAAAATGTCTTTGGTGACGGACCATAAAGGACCATCACTATATACACTTACAGTGACAGTTTTTTAAGGACCGTCACCATATGTGACATTGGTGACGGACCTTAAAGGTCCATCACAAGCATGACCCTCACCAATGTGCTTTTTTCTTGTAGTGAGACAATATATCTGCGCTAATGTATCTCTAGGAGTACACTAGTTGACTCCTTGTTGCATAGCCAACTGGAACCTCTGGGAACGAGGGAAAACCCACCCCTCTCCTTGATAGCCCTGTAATGAAATATATGTCCTCCTCAGTGGGCACGTACCATTGGTTAGGACCAACCCAAAAAGCCTATCGGTGGGCGTTCCACCTGCGGATAAGAAGTCTCAAAAACACA
This sequence comes from Pinus albicaulis, assembly GCA_034641835.2. Lineage (NCBI taxonomy): Eukaryota > Viridiplantae > Streptophyta > Pinopsida > Pinales > Pinaceae > Pinus > Pinus albicaulis. The sequence goes on from CM076584.1 coordinate 1,028,459,018, forward strand.
CCATGGCCCTTTAGGGAAGTAGCCTCCTCATAGAACTTGAGGAGGCCTACTTACCTTAGGCTCCCCTTGGTAGCTATTGTAATAGGGTGAGGGTATGCATCTCTCTCCCTCTCTCGTGCCTCCGATAGGCAAACCATGTTATACTGGTCCGCCTGTTGTTGTTTTTGTTCCCCCTCTTCTCTCCTTTCATGTCTCTAAATGATTGACATATTAAATATATTTTTTTATTAAATTATACATGTATTTAGGAATATACATATATCATTTTTTTTGGAAAAAAAAAAAGGCAGTGCAACACAAAAAACAGGCATGCACTGGTACCGGTGCGTCCTTTTTTGTCGCGCACCAGCAACGGTGCACCGAAAAATATTCAAGGCACCGGAAGCGGTGCACCTAGAAATTTTCAGCACACCGTAGACTATAGAAGGTGTCGGGAGTGCGGTACACTAACTAAACTCTACGCCCGGGGGCATATAGTTTGGTTAGCGCACTGACCTCTTGACATCATTACATAGTCAACAGAGTGGTCTTTTACCAGGCCAGACCGTTGACCCTGTCGAAATGCGGAATGTGGTGTGCTGACAAAAATACCCACCCCAGGCCGGATATTTAAGTCAACGCATCGCATTGTCGCTATTCCACATGGTCAACGGTGTGGTTGGGTAATCGACTGCACTGCACTTTTTTTTTAATTTTAAAATAACAAGGTGCGATTTTCGGTACCTCCTTGGAACCGATGCTGATACCGTTAGACCCGGTTGTGATGCAACCTTTAAATTTATAGGCAACACCACGAACTGGTGTGAGCCGAATGGCTCAAGCGCACCGCGTGACAAATTTTTTTCTTTTTCTTTTAAATGGTTAATTTTAAGGTAATTTGAAATTCTAATCCGCTAAAAGGCTTAATTATGGAAAAACAAGAAAATTACCTATACATTTGGCCGTCGAGGAGGAATATTGGCTGTAGAATTTGCAAAAGAAAATTTGGCCACCGTTTTGTAAAATTCAAGCAGGAGATTGGTGGGCAATGCACAGCAGCAGTGCGTGCAATGGGTGCAATGGGAGCACCGATGTCAGGGCAGATCAGACAAGGATAAATTGCACTGGTGCTTGAGAGCTCTAGAGTACTGAGAAAAGTGAAAAAAATGGTTTTTTGGCCGTAATTTTTTTTTATTTAACCCTGTTCTAGTGCGCAGGGTTTTATAGGCGCACCGGTGGGGTTTCTTGATACCACACCGGGCGGTTTCTGTTTTGGCATGGGGTTTTATGATGCACCGGTGCAAAATATTTATAAAGCACTAGTGCGCTACAATAATAATATGCACCGGGCAGGTGTGTACGGAGTGCACGGTGTCCGGTGTGCCAATGTTTTGTGTCCTCCGGTGCTTTCTCTTGTTGAACACGCTGGTGTAGTTTAGGATGATAAGCACACCAGATGAAAAACATCTGCAAAAACATCCACCCACCAACCTCCTCTATTAAACTCCACTAGAAATGGATGTCTGGGGTATTTTTATAAGGATTTCCTCAAAAACATCCACTAGAGGGTCTTTTCCTTGTAGTGATATGTGTAGAGGCCATAACGTCATATAATTTTGACATAGTTTCTATACATATTAGTTGTGATTATTTTGAAAGGTTCTAGGCTTATTTTGAGGTTAATTTTTGAACAAAATCATCACTAAAAGTTTAGTCACAAAAAATTTCACATAACATTCCTCAAGGAGGCCAAGGATACGTGGGATCGACATCAAGGGCTTCTGAGGATGGAAAATGGTATTTCGCTTGTATAAAGTGCAGGGGCTTGAGGCGAAGGGGAATTCTAACAAAACTAGCTAAAACCATTGTTGAGACTATAGAAATGTTGAAGGCAGACATGAATATCATCCATTTGTAAGTTATTTATTATATGTCTTTGTATTGTAGATTGTTTTGGTAAATTTTTATATGTATATTGTATTTTAGATTGTATGTCTTTGTATTTTAAATTGTATTATGTTTCTATTGTAAATATATTTTATAATATTATTTTTGGAGGTGTTTGAACTTTGTTTTCACATTGAAGTGGACTATAAATATTATTTTATTATTTTTCGTTAGGTTCATTTAAAGGGTTAGGTCGAGTTAGGGGTTAATTACTTTATGGGCTTATGGATAAGGGGTTATTGTTTAAGGGTTAAGGGCTTACGGGTTTAAGGGCTTAGGGGAATTGGGTAAAGGTGTTAGGGGGTTAATGTATGTTTAGGGGGTTAATTTAGACCTAGAGGATTTAGAGGTTAATCATGGGTTTTTATGGAGCATTATTATTAATTTTTTAAAGTATATTATGAAAAATATGACATTAAAATGATGAATGAAAAATAAGATCAATATGTTTTTTATTATGGTCGGGAATATATATCTTAGAAAGTGTCTCACTTCCTACATGTCAAGAAAGTAACATCTTTCTTAGATTTTTCAACATATTTTTAAATATCTTGATAAATTGCACTAGCATCATCATTGATTTGTTATCTTTATTTCTTGGTCTCACCTAAGTTGTCTTTCACATTATCTTTGTTGTATTTGTTTTCCTTACATATTATATTTGTAAACTGTTGTTATCTTGACGTTTAAATATTTTGTATAGATACTAATTTACTTTATTGATTATAATTGTATAGTTTGGAACCCCTAAGGCATTGCTTAACAAGGAAGAGGTGGTTTTAGTACAAGTTCCTGTTTAAGAACATGTAGATATTAATATTGATGATAGCGCTAATGATCCTATGGAATAAGATAATGATGTTGATAACATAGTTGAAGAAGATAGGATAAATATATTGATCTAGAAGAAACTTAATAATTTTGGAATGGATGATGATGATTACAACTAATATGATGACAATGCTTTTGATTTACTTGTAATTGAGAGGGAAACTAAACCTCTTTATGAAGGCTCAAAAACATCTCTTCTCTCTGTTGTATTATTGTTGGTCAACTTAAAGGTGGTGAATGGTTCATAAAATAGATGTGTGAAACAACTCCTAAGGCATGTAATATATTTTGTGACATTTAGTACTATATACATGATAAAGAAATTATCTTTTTTCTGTTTTTTTAATGGTAGTACGTTGATCTATATCATTTCATTAATTTGTAGCATTTGGATGCAATATGTACGATTAATATTGTTTAGTACATTAACCAATACTACTTTTTTATGTTGTAGATTATTAGGTGAATGTATGTTACCACCATCAAATGTTTTACCTCGTACATACCGAGATTTACATTCCATTATTAAAGATATTGGAATGGAGTATCAAGTTATTCATGCATGCCATAATGATGATATTATATATTATAAATAACATGTTTTGAAAGAAAATGCCCAAAATGTGATGACATTAGATATCAAACTGATAAAGTAAAAAAAATTGTCTCACAAGTTTCTTCATTATATTCCCATAATTCCATGTCTGCGACAATTTTTCAGGAGCAAAAGCATAGAAAAACTTATGGATTATCATGCAAGGAATAGAAGTGAAGATGGTGTTCTTCAAATGCCTACAGGTGGATCTGCATTTGGGAATACAGAGGAAAATTTTCAAGATTTTAAAATATAACCTCATAATCTTATGCTTTCATTAGCAGTTGGTGATGTCAATCCATTTGGAGAGACTAGATCTACTTACTCAGTGTGGCCCGTTTTTGTTATCAACAATAAAATTCCTCCGTGGAATTCAATAAAGAGGGAGCACATAATGTTGAAAATGACTATTCCAGGTATTAATTTGTTTAGAATAATTTTTTTAGCACAATAACATCTTATTTGTCTTGTTTGCTTCATAATTATGTCCTATATATTTTTGTTAATTTAATCGTATATGTTTAATTATTTCTTATCATTATGTCTTATAATTTTTCTTTTTTATTCATATATAAAGGTTATTTATAGACAATACATTCAATGTACTTAGACTTCATCTTTTTAGGGCCTCGACTATAATATGAACTTTGTACCAAGAAAACTTCATGCAAATGAAATGGTGCCTTTTTTTTTTACCACATACACACAAGAGCATCAGATGTTTCCCTTCAGACCCCCCTTGGTGCGTTCAAAGTGGGTTTACATTCACATCAAGTTGAAACTAACAAAAAATGCTAAGTTGTGACCTCCCATGTGCCTTGTGCACATTCGTGCGACCCGTTTGTCGTTTTCTCCCTTGTGCCTTCATTTGGGAGGGTCGGATCGTGTCGTGTGAAGGCGCCCAAGGAAACGCATTCGGGTCGAGTACTCGGGTCAAGTTGGGTCGTGTGAGGGAGGGCGTATCAAAAATGCTAAGTTGTGACTGCCTGTGTGCCTTGTAGCGCACGTTCGTGTGCCTGTTTGCCTTTTTCTCCCTTGTGCCTTCATTCGGGCAGGTCGGGTAGGGTCATGTGAGGGGGCCCAAGGAAACATATTCGGGTCAAGTAGGGTCATGTGAGGGCACCCAAGGAAACTCATTCAGGGCGAGTCAGGTCGGGTCGGGTCGGGTCATGAGAGGGTGCCCAAGGAAATGCGTTCGGGTCGACTCGAGTCGAGTCGTGCCGTGTGTGGGTGCCCAAGGAAACGCGTATGGGTCAAGTCGTGTGAGGGAGGCCGCGTCAAAAATTGTAAGTTGTGACCACCCGTGTGTCTTCTGCACGTTCGTGTGACCCATTTGTTGTTTTCTCCATTGTGCCTTCATTCGTGTGGGTCGGGTCAGGGCAGGTCATGTGAGGGCACCCAAGGAAACGCGTTCGGGTCGGGTCGGGTCGGGTCATGCCATGTGAGGGCGCCCAATGAAACGCGTTCGGGCCGGGTTGGGTCGGGTCGTGTGAGGGAGGTCGTATAAAAAATGCTAAGATGTGGCCACCCATGTTCCTTGTGCACGTTCGTGAGACCCGTTTTCCATTAGATCCCTTATGCCTAATTCGTTGGGGCAGGTCAAGTCATGCCATGTTAGGGCGCCCAAGGAAACTTGTTAGGGTCGAGTCAGTTTGGGTCATGTGAGGGTGGTCGTATAAAAAGTGCTAAGTTGTGACCACCCGTCTACCTTCTGGCACACGTTCGTGTGACCCATTTTCCTTTTGCTCCCTTGTGCCTTCGTTCGGGTGGGTTAAGTAGGGTCATGTGAGGGCATCCAAGGAAACGTGTTCAGGTCAGGTCGGGTCGTGTGAGGGCACCCAAAGAAACACGTTTAGGGTAGGTTGGGTCGGGTCGGGTCGTGTGAGGGTGCCCAAGGAAATGCGTTCAAGTTGGGTCGGGTCGGCTCATGCCGTGTGAGGGCGCCCAAGGAAACACGTTCGGGTTGGGTCGAGTCGGGTCATGTGAGGGCGAATGTATCAAAAATTCTAAGTTTTGACCGCCCGTGTGCCTTATGTAATTTCATGCAATCTGTTTTCTGTTAGCTCCCTGGTGCCTTCATTCGGGTGGGTCGGGTCATGCATGCCGTGTGAGGGTGCCCAAGGAAACGCGTTTGAGTCGAGTTGGATCGTGTGAGGGTGTCCATATAAAAAATTCTAAGTTGTGACCACACATGTGCCTTGTGCACGTTCGCGCGACACGTTTTCCATTTGGAGCTCCTATGTGCCTTCGTTTAGGTGGTTCAGGTTGTTTCGTGTGAGGGCGCCCAAGGAAGCACGTTCGGGTCGAGTTGGGTTAGGTCGTGTGAGGGAGGCCGTATCAAAAATTCTAAGTTGTGACCGCCTGTGTCCCTTAATGTGCACGTTCATGAGACCTGTTTGTCATTTTCTCTCTTCTACCTTAGTTCGGGCAGGTCGAGTCGTGCCATGTGAGGGTGCCCAAGAAAACGCATTCGGGTCGGGTTCGGGTCGGGTTAGGTTGTGTGTGGAAATTTGTAAAATTTACATATTAAATAATTTATATACACTTTAATATCTTATTTATTTATATTCAATTTTTAATTTAATACTTTATATAATTTTTTTTTATATTATTATTTACATTTAATTTTTTATTTTTTATTTTTTATTTTAATTCCAACTCCCATTCCTACCTCAAAAAAATTTCACCCTTCACCCAGCCTCCCTATTCCCGCCTGCAAAAAATACACCCTATGAATCACTGTTCCGAATGCGCTACTGTTCTGCACGCAGACTCGGGTTGAACCGGACTCGACCCTACCAAACTGGTCGATGCCCTATTGAAAGTTGAATGCCTGAACGTTGAACGTTGAACTAATCGACGCCCTATTGAATGCAGGGTTTGATTCCAAGATGGAAGAGAAGGTAGGGAAGCAACTCTTCAATTTGCAATGCCTACGTACATCCTATCGCCGATAAATTATTCTCTTTTATACAGAAAAAGACTCATTCGATCTCTTGTCAGCTCATCCTAGGGCATCTCCATTAGCATAGTTCCACTCATACCTTGGACGATGAAACCCTACAATCTCAGGGGAGGTTCCATCATAATTAGAGACAGGGAGGTATCATACCCAACGAGGTTACTTAGGTCTCTCTACTCAGTATTTCTACTGGTATATTTTTATGGTAGTATATCTAGTGTTATTTGCATACATCTATATCAATTTGTATTGGAAATAAGGTACAATTATTCTCTTACAAGAAATTTTTGTTGCAATAGGATCATCTATGATGTGGATCACTCTTGGAGACCTATCACAACTCTCTTCTTCATCCCAATTAGCTTCATCACATACAACAACGAATTATGGGTAAGTTCCTTTCCCTGGTGGACAAGACCTCCGGACCTTCCATACTTCTCTTCATTTTTCTCAGCATTAGGGTGCCCCCAAAATAATTATTCAATAAATTAACCCTAGATTGTTAATTTAGTTTCCTTTGATAATTTGCTTCTAAAAACTAATTTGAAAACTAAGTGAAGTATCTTAATAATATACAATTTGAGTTTCAAATAATCAAGATAAAAACCCCTCATTAACCTAGTGTCTCTCCCCCTCTTTCCTCACCCTGGGGTTTATCAAATTTTCCCTAAAACCGAGTGGTGACTCCATTCTATTATTTTACCCTCTTTATAAAGATTTTCATTCAACATGCATTCTCAGTGTTGAACATGATTTATATCAAGTCGTTAACAATATAGAGCCCTACATGTAGCAGCAAGAAGAAGACTAAAAAAGAAAAGAGGAATTTGGTGACAAGAAGAAGCCTTGCATCTATTGAAGCTTGAAAAAGCTCAAAGAGAAAGTTCACGTGAATAAGGAACTTAAATACATATAGAGTAGGTTCAGAGAAAGAAACAACCTAGGTGAGGCATCTATCAAGGTGAGAAAGACTTGCTAAGGAATAAGAAGCACATTGAGGACTGAAGTGAAAAAGATAAAAGAAGATGAGCACATTGAAAAATTTTTGTTAATGGCTTGTGTTTCCTTTAGGTGTTCACTAGTCACTCCACTCCTTGTCATTCTCCAATGAACACACTCTCCCTTGAAGAAAAATTGATCCAACTGTCATTATAAATAGATGATCTCAATGTCATCAAGTTAACTCTGTAATATCTTCAATTTTTAGTGCATTTCACAATCAAAAACAAATTTTGCCCTGGCAATTTCTTGAGATTCCCAGCAGCATGCACTTGTTTTGCAATGCTCTATATTTGCATCAGTTAGAAGGACATAGTTGTTCAAACTAAGATATCAATGAATTTTATGAGAATTTTTATCCCCTGCTCCTGTAACACTTCCTTTGTTTCTGCCATCGACAAATTTTCTAAATTGTTGCCAGCATTATCATTTTTTGTAATGTTACCTGTACCTGTGTCTCACAAGAAGGTAAATGAAGATTTAATGAGTGTTGAACCTGAAATATTTCAAGAGTTGGTCATATTAACTTTTTAAATGTCTACAATGAATCTGATGTGATAAAATTTCAGTTTGTTGACTTACTAGGCAAAAACAACAGAGAAGATTGTGTTGAAGATGTAATGTCAGTCTTGCAAGCATTATTCTCAACATGTGATCAAGGTGAGCTTTTAACAGTTTCTATCTTTTCAAGGTAATATTTTAACCTACTACAGCCGCCTACCACATGCAAGATTTCAATATTTTATACATTAATCTTTGCACCAAGTACAAGGGCAACATAGCACCTTCATCAGTATTATATTTTTTGTTAGCTTTTATGCTGAGCATTTATTAATCTAGAAATTAGAGTCATCTCATGCTTTCTACCTATGTCCTTTATGAAGGCAGAGCTTATTATTTTAATTTTCATTTTATCTGATATTAAGAAGCCTACTTGGCTTTTAAAAGTTTCTAATATCAAGGTATTTCAGAAACTGTTGTATTCAAAAACATCAAATGAATGTTCTGAAGTTACACTGCATAGAGCCAATGCTACTGCAAATTCGTGGCTAAAAGTTCTCATGTTTCTATACTTCTCTATATTTGGAGTCTACGTTGTCATTCAAAAATTCAAAGTTGATGTGAAATTATATAGTTATGTTCTGATGCTTGTAAAGAAGGTATACTATAGGTTCACACGACTGTAAATGTATTTTAGTATAAATTTTAGACTACCGATCATTTCATGAAGTATGAACATTGGATAGTTGTCTCTAGGGAAGTTTTGGATGAGACTCGAAAATACTATGAAAAAGTTTAACAAGTTACTGTATTAGGCTATAAATTAGATCAAAGGTTTCCCTTGTTTTTTGCGATGGTATTAAGAAATATATGATAAATTTTATGATATGCTCAAAATTATCCATTTTGAAGTTTCAGATTTCTGCAATTCAAGCAGCTTGATAATCTTTGTTAAATGCAAGCCGAATGTTGTTTTAGATGTAAACAGTTTCATTTTTCTTCAGACGAGAACCAATGTTACAATCCCATGGTTATGATTATAGAACGGTTAAGGACTCTCCAAGAAACAATGTCCTTGATGGCAAGAAGCTGTGCAAAATAAGGCACTTTCGGCAAACATAAAGATTATGATTTTTTCCTTAATCAGAAAAGATAGATGTCAGTACATTCTAGTTTATGTTCTTTCCTCAAATTAGGGTTCTACTACCTTGCTTATGGCTGCTTTTTTTGAAGGAATTAGTGTACAAGTCCAAAATCCTAAGCGTTTTTCTCTGGCATAGAGTTTTTGCGAGAAGTTGTAATATAGTGGAGGCCTCTATGACTTTTTGAAACTGTATAATGATGCCACTAATAATCCAGGAACCAATTTTTCTCTCTTATGGATCTTAGGAAAAATTTCAAAAGCAGATACATGCAATATTTGTACATTTTACTATATTGCAGGACATTAATATTCAGGAGTTGGTCTTGTGCCACACAAATTTGTCTTTCAGTATGTTTTATTTTCAATGTCTACTTTTGGCTGCCTATCGTAATTGGAATATATGGTTGGGATTTATTTCATTTGAAAGCACATTTCGATTGGAAATGAGGAGAATAAAAAGATAAAACTAGCATCAGACAAAATGATCAATCAAAACCACTCAAAGAGAACTGTTGATTAATAGGAATTTTACTCTTTATTCTAATGTTCCAAGTGTTGTTGTCTACTTAATCCGATGGACCGCAATATCAACTCTTCAACATGCATTTTTTTACTACATTTACTTTTTGAAGACTAAATGCATGTATTTTCCTGCCATCCACACAAAATCAGGATTGGAGAAGCTTCTACTTTCTAACCTTTTTCTCACTTTTGAAGGAATATGAATTTGCATTTAAAACTTGTACTTCATTGCAGAATTGTTCATTTCCAAAATTTTAGCTTTCAAATTATTTCTGCTCGCATTGGGTGTATACCAAAGAGCTGCAATGGTCAACAGAAAGATGCTTTTTTAACAGGTATGTAAATAGAGTTTCTTTCAAATCTCAATTTTCGTTTGATTGATAACAATTCAAACCATCATTTTTCATTGGGTTGACGATTTATAATCATCTGTGTTTGAGCTTTTTCATTCTGGCATGGGGAAGCTTGGCATCTTGATCTATGAAACGTATCAGTCAATTCATGTCAACTACCAATTATCGGATTGACATATCTACGAGTAATGATACCATATCAGGGATTAGATGTGTTGATTTTGGTCCAATGTTTATTTTGATTGATTGCATTAACTGCTCTTTTCATATTTTCCACATTATCAGTTTGGCTGTAGAATGAAATTTATGTACAAGATTGTTATTTCACCTCTTTATTTTAAATTCTTCGAAATCACATCTGAAGGGGTTCTCCTGAATTTGTTGATCGAGGGAATTACTTTGACCAGCCTGCATGAAAAGTGTTAGAGAAGTCTGAGTTGTCTTACTAGAGCCTTCATATGAGTAAGTGCTTAGATAAAAATTTCATGCCAGTAGTTGAGATACCTAGGAGAGATAATATTGAGGTTGCTAGAAAATTGTTTCAATTATATACCTAGCATTCCACTGGAAACAGAAAGAAAATTTATGTGTGGGAACATACAATCTCTACACTATTGCCTTCTTGACATGTGCCAAAGAATCTACATTTTATAATCTCTTTGATAAAGCCTTGTAGCACAAAGGGTAAACAAGGGACCTTCCACCATAGTAATAAGTTACAACTACAGAGATCACTTGGACAATGACCGCATGCCAGAGAGGGTCCAGATGGCATCAAGGATATTGGGTTTTCAAGCTCTGGTTTGAAAAACCCTTTATGGATATAAATCCTATTATAGGAGAAAAGTACATAGGAAAGCACAAATTCAACTATGCATTCACTACATGCATCTTCCTCAATGGCCATGGTGGGCATTTTTTTTTATTTCAGTTAGAGTGTTTTGTAAAAGCTCTTTCTTGATAGGTATTATCAGTTGGAAATGTAAAATAAGAGAGATTCATGCCATCATAGGGGAGCTTAAATCCAATTAAGCAAGAATTGGATGCATGTAGGAGATAAATTCTATTGATAAAGTAATTTTCTTTTGAAGATGGGGGAAAGGCTAAAAAAAGTGACCAATTTCAAGGATCCCAATTTCAGAAATGTGTTTCGGTGATAACCAGAGGTGTAGAGTTCCCATGGATACTTGTAGGGATGTGATTTCTGAAATGCTACTTCAAGAGTTTGTGAAGCTTGTAAGGCCCCACTATAACAGTTGAAAATTACCCTAACTACTCTTGATATCATCTGTTTTAAATGAAAAACTCACAACTCCAATGGGTGAGGCTACCCAGTCATAGTTCACTTTTTCCTAGTATAATTTCCATACAGGTTCACAAAATGACCATTTTTCCATAGGATTACTTCTAATAAAATAATTTTGCGACTTAAATAACAATTGATGTGGCATTTGAGATTATGTAAAGCACTCATTTTTATGAATCTGTTAGCTGGTTATGCCGTCCAACATGTAACCAGTTAGAGGACTCAAAAGCAGCCAGATTTTGTCTCTTGATTGTTGAAAAAGGCTATATATGTTGATATCTAAAGAATAAAATAAACTAGGTATTTTTATTAATTCAAGGATGAAAATATTCTTGATTGTGTTTCATATTATGTTGCAAGGGTTATAGTTCTTGTTTATTGTCCATTTCACAAAATTTGGTAGTTAGATCTATTTCAACTGAAGTAACCAAGGTTTGTGCGTGTGGGTACAATATTGCCATTTTTGGAATCAAGATGAGTGGATGTGTGGGATGCTGAATCACACAACTAAAATATTCTCTTTTTTCCCTAGCAAGGTATTGATCTCCATAATTTCTTTGGTATAGACCCCTGGACAGTAGTAGATAACCTGGCGGCTGCCACTGAGGGGGGCATAGACTTGTACCTTTCAACCAAAATGACCATATTTTCCATTGGTGTATATTCATATCAACTGAATTATGAGGGATGGGCCCTTTCATGCATTACATATATGTTTTGTTATAGATTTTTCATTGTATTAAATACCATCAAATATTCTACATTTACGTACACAGATATTTTGTATCAATTTTTTCAGTGATGTGTGCGTGGAAGGGCTGGAAACATTGGAATATTTCGATAATCTTCGTGACCAAAAGCGCTTTACAGAACAAGGGGATTCCTTTAATTTTGATTCTAAGGTAGTTTTCATCATGATGAATGGATAAAAATGTGATGTGCCTCCACTGCAATTATTTACTGGAAAACACTAACTGTGAATAAATGTTGTGCCTAAAGGTGAATCATGTGTATCTGAGCACGCTGGCTTTGCTTGCATTAATCGTTCACGAGAAAAAGAGAACATTTGTCATTCGTAAAACTAGATTTCTTGATTAAATTTATTTCTTGAAACCCCATTTGGATTTCCTGATATTATAGAGAGTGAAGTTATGGTATAAATACTATTCTAAGGGATAAGGGTATACAGAATATAATTTAAAATATAGGAAGAAAAGTTTGACCATTTTAATATAAAAGACCCTAGCTTGGTTGCATATATAGGTGTGTGTGTGTGTGTGTGTGTGATCCTTATACTTGCCTGTGGGGTTATTGGAGTTGAGGTTCTATCTAGTGTTATGGAGGGGTGTTATTGTATCTAATTATGATTCCTTAAAGCTATGGTTACTGGCTAAAGTGGGTTTTTGGGTATAGGGTTAGTCATTGTATATGATTTTATTTGCTAGCTATATTATGGTTAAACTAAACATAGGGATATGTTGTTTGTTTTATTGCATACTGGTTTATCTATGCAAAAGGCTTTATAAATGGGTTGTTCTAATTCCTGTGGATAGATGTGTCATTCAGCCTAACCTAATAAGTATTTCTTTGTATTTGGGGAGGTTCATACCTCACCCCTGTTCTGTTTGTTTTTTATTTTTTGGGGCTTGGTTAATGAGGAATAATATCTATGTTTATTAGACATGGTGTCTATGGTTCCTTTTTCTTCCTTCTGATTAAGAGCTTGAATTAATAAAGAAATGTAATTCCTTTATTCTAAAAGGGTTTCCTGACCTTAAGAAAATTCCTTGAAGGGATACCTTGGAAGAGGGCACTACTCCTATGGGCCATCCACCTCTGTATATGTGTATAGAATGATCCTGAAATTTGTGTACAATGAATTTAAGGATCTTCGAAGTTAACGAACTTAGCAAAAGGAAAAGTTTGGAGATCCACCGACGTTTTTTTTTTCAATATTATTTTTTTGCCACTAGTTCTATGATTATCCAAATTCATACTATGGAATAGGATCAAAGCATTTCCTCCATATTATGACTAAGGTGCCCACACTCATGCCTATGGCTTGGTCAGCTGTATGGTCTGTACTCTTGTTAAGTTCTCTTAGCACATGGAAGGCATGAAACTCCTGGAACATTTGAATCAAAGCCATTATACTTTTGAATAGCAAGTTGAGCTTATACCCTTGTGCAGAAGACTTCAAATTGCTTTCTTGATAGTGTTTAAGGAATATCTGATCACCATTAACTTTTCAGTCGAATATTTCTAAGCCAAATGTAGCCCTTTTGACGGGGCATACATCTCTACTTTATTGTTAGTGGCTGCTCCCAAACTCCAACTATAGTTGTATTCTAATTGTCCCCTGGGTCAAACAAGACTCCTAATATATCTTTGAATAGTGACGCATGCCTCTAAGATTCATTGGTATTGTCGCATGCCTTATTTAAGGTTAGTTGGCATCCATGCATGCATGTGATGTCACCCTTTATAACTCAAGAGTGGTGCACCTCCTCTTTGAGAACTATGATATGCCTCACTAGCTTCTACCTATAGGACACAATAAAATGTTGTTGAAGAGGTGCCTAGATCTACCAATTTTTTTTAACAATACAATAATATATATATAGTAAAATCTATGTTGAAGCTCATTACAAGGCTAAGAATATGATCATCATCCTTTTTCTACAATAAAAAATGGCCCTGAGGGTCTAAAAAACCTTGAAACCTAGCCTTTGAGACTAGATTGCTATTAAATCATTACATATTACTATAAGTATATATTCTATATAAATTTCCTAAACTAAATCTAGATTTAGCAAGAATATAACAAAAAGGGAGAACAAAATTTTTCCTCCACCATTTTCACATTAGAACTCAATTGCCCATGATCGCCACATTTTATATGGTGAAAACTCTATTGAGGTCCGGGACCACTACTCAAGGAGACAACACAAATTTGGCAGAAGATATCTAGACCACTTTAGACTATAGACGCCTTTTCTGAACACCCACAGGGAATCTCTACCTATCTTCGAGTTCCTGAATTTCTTTACTGAGTTGGTGATTTAGCTGTCTATGGTCAATGATTACCTACATCATAGAATTTAATATCACTGTCAATACCTCTTCCCAGGACCTGAGGCCTTCCATTTTCTTTTGTTGGTTGAACTCAATATAATTTCCCCCTTGGATGAAGGTTTCTCTCCCAGGAACTCTTGTTTTTGTTTCTCGTAGTTCTCTTGCATATTACTATATATTTGATTGATTCGATCATTACGCAGAAAAGGAATGGTGGACCTATCCAATTTGAGCCCATACTTCAATTTTATGGACCTCACGGATTGAAGTTTTAATTTGCGATAAATGCTTGATACATGCATTTCACATTCTTCTCTTCAACAGTTCCCACAAATGAAATATTCATTTCATTAGGCGATTAGATGTTTGATCCTAATAACCTGATCAATTGAATGTGCGACCCAAACTCATAAGGCGATCCGGTGATGATGATATCTATCTATGCTTGATATTTCTAACTGGCTTGGATATCACACCAATTGGATGTAACCCATATAGCAGCAACAACCACACACAAGTTATTGAGCATAAGGTAGGTTTTTTTTGTTCTATGCCAATGAAGCGTCAGACATGGTAACGTTGGTAGAGTGACGCATGTCTGGCTTCGTCGGAAGAGCGATGAATGCGCGCTACCGTTGGTATTGCGACAAATCCATGTCACCGTCAATAGAGCGCCACATCCCAACCACCATCGGTATAGCGACGACATTCTAGCTTTGTCGAAAGCGAGACACATTTGGTAATTTCGAAAGAGCGATGACCTTTTGGAAACGTCAGAAAAAGTATCGCTCTTCCGACAGTTAACTCAAGTGTCGGAATTCCGATGTTAGGAGAAACCATGTTTTGGCTCGCCTCAAAGTGTCGCCCTTGGGTCACCTATGTGTCGCAAGAGAAACATTTTGGCCATTAGAAATTGGGCCAAATGTGCTAGTGCCAAAAAACCTTAAACAGAGACCCAATTCACGCATATGTTGCAGATTCCACGTTATCCATATTCTTTATAAGCCAGAAATCAATAATTAAAATCAATGATATTATTTTTATTTTCCTCCACTTTTCCAAGCATTGACATGCTAAACATCCAAGCAATAGTGGAGAAGAAAAAGATGGAGAAAATATCATCTGTAGACCCTTAACAAATAGTCTATCCAAAATAAATTGAGCTCGCATCAAGATTTATTTCTTATCCTATATTAGTTCAACAGGGTACTTTCATCATCAACATCATCTACATTTTTCGTGATGTCTTCCGACTCTGCTGCTCGAGGAAACAACTCTTCTCCAAGGAACAAATCTTGAAAAATCTGCACATTAGAGCAACAAACAGCAGAAATTTATTAGCATAAACCTACCCTGCATTTTCAACATTTATATAAAAATCAAAGGTGGCAAGAAGAACACAAATGCAGTTTAGATACACGGATTACCTTGGTTGTAGAAATTACAAGACGATGGTAGTAAAGAGTCTCATCAGGCTGCATGCAACACTCTACAATTGGATTTGACTTCTCTGAACAGTGAATATATTTCAGACTTAATTAGTGAAAAACAATTATAGGTGAAAAAAACAATGCAGTTCATCTTATAATATGAAAAAATCATCACAAAACCAACCTCCATGAAATCTTTGAAATAAAATTTGGGAAATTTTGAAAATTGATTACCTCTGTTGAATGTTGAACAAAGAACGTGGACCAGTGTAAGGTTGGTTTTCTTCCCTCCAGTGCATTAGCATTGTTTGATGGTTTAGTATCATGTTCAGAAGTTGTTTCATTGGGATGTATGAATAGAGAGTTTATGGCTGCAGTAAGTGTTTCCTTTCCCAGTTCTACATCCAAACATAGTGTTGAGAAATATACAACAAGCCTGAAAAAGACATACAAACAAATATTTCAAAATATTTCTAACATGGACCACCTAAGATTCACTGCTTATTTGTAGATGTATTATTACAACAATCCACAAAAAATAGGAGCACATGGTTTGATTCTGATTTTATAGTTGGAATGCATCTAATTCCACACCTCGAAATGGATTTAAAATTGTCAGAGAAGCAGTGCACAGAAAAGAAAGAGGAGCCAAGACCCACAAATTTTGCAACACAACACGTGGTTTTCTTCACAAATTTCAAATTTCCTATCCCAGTGGACCACTTTATTCCACTTCCTTCTGTCACACCCATTGAATTTGATCCCACACTCTAAATTATTTATGTTTTCCCATATATACTTCCTTTGAGTTTCCTGTATCAAGCATTCAGTATTTTGTCACATCTAAAAGTAGTGAGGGGAGTGGAGGCGAATATTATTGCACATCAGAGGAGAATATGGTGAGTCCAAATGTTTGGAAAATTTATAATTCCAACAGCCAAAATGGTAGTTGGAAAAAAAAAATCGGGTTGTATATGCGTGAATTGGGTCTCTGTTCAGGTTTTTTGGGAAATCGCTTGTCGTCATATCATCCAATTTATCTAGATCATAACCATGGGTCATAGTATAATATCAAAAAAATTTCCATAGAGAAAACATGTTGTCATAACTTAGATGCAACAGAAGAAATGTTGCTACAGACCTCTATTGCCTTACAGAACTCAAAAAATGTGTTGTTGATTTGCTTCAATAGGTTTTCTTCTACATGAATCTTATAAAACATATATTCTTATCATAGCATAAGAAATAAGACTGAACACACCTTTTCCTGAGGTCAGATTTAAAAAAAAAAAAAAAAACACTGATAGTAATTTGGATCACAGAATATAAGTTTCGGACCTCCTTGAACAAGTGCTCAGATTTTGAATCATGCTAAAGAGTTTGGTTAAGGCTTCATTGAACTCGGATGTATACCATAGAGAGAATTTTTAAATGTATCATTCCTTGACTATTATCTCTAGATTTTGTTAGGGTCCTATAATAATAGGGTTCACAAATTTTGAATTGAATTTGATAGTCTTGTAAATATGTACATACCATGATTTCTGCAAGTTGTTTTCCCATATTTTGAAAAAATGAAAAATAATAAAAAGCCAAAAAGAGGGTATAAAGTCCTAAAAGAAAGATCAAAGGACTTAGAAAAATATAGACCCCAAAAGAAAAAAGAGAAATAAGACCTGAAAGTGAGCAAATCCAAATGCCACTACTTTTACTTTTACTGCAAGAATAATGATTATGTGCAGTGTGTCAATAAATGCCACAATACATGATCAATTAAACAGTTTATTCTTAACTTTTCATGCTTTCAATTTCATGTTTTAGATAGAGAATATAGATTTGATAAACAGTTTAAACTTGACAAATCAGTAGATAGGTAGAGAATAACGAGGATCTCAACAGTTTAATCTGAGCCCTCGGATGAAATAAGGTAGATTTAGATAGTTTTATGCTGTTAAAGAAAAATGTTTTAAGGTTGCAAGCCTAAATGCACCTACAAAATGAAGAAAAAATGTTAGAAATAAAGTTGGGTAGGTAGAAAGCAGTTGAGCAATCATGTAATAAAGCATCATCGGGAAAAATCACTAATTTCCGCTCCCCTACAAATATTCAGTATTCTAAACTATTAGTCAAAAAGGCTCAGATAATTTCTCTGAATTTTGTTGGGACAGGACCCAAGGCTCGATGACTGATTAGATAAAAATATTGAATTCCTACATTAAACCCACATTTATCAGCATTTAACCCTCATTTATACATCTTAATCCCTTTTTTCCTAAGTAAAACACATTTTTTACTTAGTAAAATTGTAAACCTAAAATAATTAACCTCATTCCCTTCAAAATCATTCATAAAACCCTAAAAAAGCATTTATCCTCAGTATAAGTGAAGTGATACAACAAATATGAGCAATGCTTTATTTTTACACTTTACTTAGAGGTAACATATGCTTTGTTTCCATTTTACTACCTTTTTTTCATATTAACAACTAACCTATTTTATTAAATCCCTAAAACTACACCTACCCGTATATATTAATTCCCTTATGTTTAAAATAACCCCCCAAAACCCATTATTTTAAGTTTAGACCAATGTTATATGTCCCCATGTGCGCAAAATGAAACCCCGCCCTACAAACCCATTGGTATAAACATATCGTTATTTAAATACCTCGCCCCTATAGTTTAAAAACTATTCAAAGGTTGAAAACTATATAATATATACTATTGCGCCTGCATATAAAATTTGAAACATTTCACAAATGTTTTAAATAAAAATATTAACCCCCGCCTATACCATGATAAACCCATTGTAAATGTTTTATTAAAGAACATTTAAATAAACCAAACCACTCCGCTATTTTCATAAAGTCTAAAGGCTTAAACTTTATTAAAACACACTTTTATAAAGGTTAAGTCCTTTCTGCCGCATATAACAAAGCCCGGACCCACCTCCCATTCCAATGCAACTCCCAAATGAATATGGACCCTTCGCATTGATCCCCCAGATCTGACGGCACAGATACAATATCACGTGGAAAAGTAGCGTGATCGCCCGAGCTCCAATGCTACGCGAATTGGGTTGTTTTGCAATTCTTCTCTCCTCCACGTGTTTGATCCTTATTCGATCGTGTGGGTTAAGCCCAATACTGCGTACCACCAAAAGGCCACGCGATAACCACTGGTTTTTAATTCGTTGAATCTCGAACCCATTGCTCATACCTGACGTGACAATCATTCAATGCATAAGCAATGTAAGAAAAAATACATATTAAACCTTAGAAATGCATTCATCCCTTTATCTTCTACGCATTAACCCAAACCCACTTCACTGCCTTCCGGACTGTAAAAGCACCATTTTTCCGCCATTTTTAGGTCTAGAAACCTGCAAAATTTCCCCCGTGACCTTGGAAGATTGTCGAAGAGTTGCACATTGCTCCAGAAAAGCTACAAAAGCCATCAACTTATTCAAAAAAACCTCAGAAATTGTTCCAAAGCCCGATACCTACATATTATAGGTATTTTTCTAAAAATTTGAACCTGCAATCAATTCAAAGACCTTTTAAGAACAAAAGCATGCTCATAGTTTTAGAAATCAATTAAAATAAACTGCCAAAAAGCCCCAAAAACAAGCCAGACCCTGTCAAAATATTCCCAGAAACCCTGTTTCTCTATTGCGCACCATTTTTCAAGAAATTTGTGAGTTTTTCACAGTTTGATGAACCATTCCAATCCTTAAATCAAACCAGAAAGCCTCTGCAAGTTTCCTAAGCCTCTGTAACCCTTTTCAAAAGAGTTTTTTGCCAAAATTTCCATAAAAATACTCAAGAAACCCTTGTTTCTTGTTTTAAACCAGTTAAAGGCCTACAAAACTCTTTCATAGGCCTAATTGAGAAGAAAGACCAAAGAAAAAATCTATACTTTGCCAAATTTGTCCAATAAACCCTCTGCTAAAGTAAATTGCTTCTGAAAACTGTCTAAACTTGCATAAGTAGATCAAAATGCCTAAAAATCAGAGTGTAAGCAAGCCTGAACGTTCCAAAGCACCTAAACCTACCCCTGCCATGACTTCAAGTACTGATATTGTTGTAAATCCTCTTCAACCACCTGTTATTCATATTGAACACATCCCACTAGCTGATACTGATTACAAGATATCAAATCCTATTGTTGAATTTACCCTGCTTGTTGTGAAACCAGCTCCAAAAAGAGAAGAAAAGAGATATCAACGCCTTAGAAAGAAGAAACTTCGAGGGGGAAACCTCGATACATTACATGAATGAACAATTCTTGGATGATACAAATTACAAAACCTCATTTCTATATATAGGAGTCCATGGGGCCACAATGTAATCCTAGTGGGGCCACAATGTAATCCTAGCTGACCTAACAATAATAATTTAAGGGCATAATAATAACAATATGGGGGTTACAAGGGTACAATAATAACAATAAGGGGGTTACACTAAAAACAATAAGGGACTATACTAGTAATATAGGGACCTAACATGCCCCTCTCCTTCAAAAAAGTGTTGTCCTCAACGCTTGAGTAGCTCTGGGTGCTTCTGTATAAATTTCTCATCCTCCCATGTAGAATCTTCAGTGGGTAAGTTCTTCCACTTGATGAGATACTCTGAAATTGATCGATTCCGTAGCTGTCAAGTTCTTGTTTCTGTGACCGCTTCAGGTTCCAATATGATTTTCCTTCCTCATCAAGTTCTGGCAATATTGTTTGAACTAGAAGATTTTCACCTATAACCTTCTTTAAGCATGAAACATGGAAAATTGGATGCACTCGTGAAGAAGCAGGAATCTCTAATTTGTATGCCATAGTACCAAAGTTTTGCAACACCTTGTAAGGACCATAGTACTTTGGCGATAATTTATTATCCTTCTTAGCTTGCTTGAGGGACATTTTTTTGTATGGTTGTAGTTGTAAAAATACCCAGTCGCCTACATCAAAACTTCTCTCGCTGCGATGTTGATCTGCATGTTGTTTCATTCAATTTTGTGCCAAATTCAAGTTGTCCTTTAAGAGTTGGAGAACTTCTTGTTGATGCTCGATGTGATCTTCCACTTCTTGAACCTTCGATGTACTAGGATCTTGCTGCAAATTTTGAATGAGTGTCCACACTTCTTCGTCCTTCTTCCATTCATCTCTTGCTTTGGTTATCCATTCTGGTTGGATAATATAAATGGCACAAAGCAATGCTTCCACCTCTTCATTCTTTCTTGAGAGTGCATCTGCAACAACATTTAGCTTCCCTTTTTTGTATATTATTTCAAAGTCATAACCCAAAATCTTTGTGACCCATTTTTTTTGCTCTTCTGAAGATAGTCTTTGTTCCAAAAAGTGTTTAAGACCATCATGATCATTTTTTACCTTGAAGTGTCTTCCCATTAGGTAAGTTCTCCATTTCTTTAGTGCATGCAGTATTGCTAACATTTCCTTCTCATAAATAGGTTTCTGTAAATACTTTCCTTTGATTGGACGACTTGCAAAAGCAATGGGTCTTCCTTCTTACATTAAAACAACACCAATTCCATTTCCTAAGGCATCACATTCCACAATAAAGGTTTTTGTGAAGTCTAGCATAGCTAATACTGGTGCTAGGCACATTGCCTCTTTAAGATGTTCAAAGGCCTTAGTTGCTTCAAGATTCCATGAAAATGCATCTTTCTTCAATAATGTTGTTAGAGGTGATGTTATTCTCCCATAATTCTTAAAAAACTTTCGATAATACCCAGTTAACCTGAGAAATCCTCGTAACTACTTTATGGTTGTGGGGACTTACCATTCCTTAATGGATTTAATTTTGTTATGGTCTACCTTCACATCCTCGTGAGATACAATATGACCCAGATATTCCACCTCTTATACTCCAAAGAAACATTTAGATGTTTTTGCATATAATTGTTTCTCCTGTAATAGTTTGAGCACCCTATCAACATGTTGAACATGATCCTTCCAAGACCTGTCGTAGATTAGTATATTATCAAAAATACTAGCACAAATTTTCTAACGAAGGGTTTGAAAATGGAATTCATCAACCCTTGAAATGTAGAAGGTGCATTGGTAAGGCCAAAAGGCATGACCAAAAATTCATAATTACCCTCATGAGTTCGAAATGTTGTTTTCGGAATATCTTCAGTCTTCATTATAATTTTATGATGCCCTGAAAGAAGATCCAATTTGGTAAAATAAATTGCTCCATGTAATTCATCCAATAATTCATCAATCACAGGAATGGGAAATTTATCTTTAATGGTGAGCTTATTGAGCTCCCTATAATCTGGACACATGCGCCACGATCCATCCTTCTTGTGTACCAATACTACAGGAGCAGAGAAAGAACTTTGACTAGGTTGAATTATACCCGCCTCTAACATTTCCGCAATCATACGTTCAATTTAACTCTTTTGGACATAAGGATATACATAAGGCCTGATGTTTTGAGGAACACTTCCTGGAATCAAATGAATAGCATGATCATGATCACAAATAGGTGGGAGTCCTTTTGGAGTTTCAAAAACCTTGGAATGATTGTCCAAGACTTTCGGAGATCTGCAGAAATAGAAGATTTTGATGTTGGAACTTCTAGTGAGAATAATTGTGCAATTATGCCTCGTTGTTCTTTATTTAGAAGCTTTGTCATGACATTAGAGCTTATTATCTTTCCCGGCTTCCCTGCAATACCCCATAATTCGACTTCCTTTCCTTCTGAAAAAAATTTCAAGAAACGTTCTTGAAAATTAAAAGCTACCGTCCCCAAAGATTGTAACCATTGTACTCCTAGTACAACATCAACACCTCCCATAGGAATGGAAAGCATTGGAATAGTCAATACATATTCCCCCATGGTTAGCTTGATATTATGGCATTTTCGAGAGAAATTTATAGTTCCTCCATTTGCAACCATCACTTGACATTCTGGTGATGGGTATAGGAAGCAATTCAATTCCTTGGCTACCTTACAATGAATAAAATTATGGGTACTACCTGAATCAATCAACACTATTACCTTTTTCTTCTTGATATTTCCTTCTATCTTGAGAGTTTGAGGAGTGGTAATTCCTACCAATGCCTTACATGATATGATCGGACTCATTTCTTCCACTTCTTGGGTTGGTTCCTAGTGTATATCCTCTTCTTGTTCATTTTCTTCTTCCTCTTCACAATCTATGTAAAATAATTTCTTCTCAGCACACTTATGACCTTTAGGGTATTTGATATCACAACTGTAGCAAAGCCCTTTTGCTCTTTTTCCTTCCAATTTTTGTGGTTTCAACCTTGTAGGGTGTGGAAATCTAGGAGTAGAAATACTTCCCTCTTTATAGAAGTGAGTGGTAGGCTTCCTTGTCGCCATAATTTTACATTCAATTTTTCTTGCCAACCTAAATGCCTTCTTCAATGAATCAGGTTCCAAAATGCGAAATTCATGTTGGATGTTATCATTTAAAGTACCTATGAAGAGATCAATCCTGTGTTCCTCTGGAATATCAGTTACCCTTATATTCAATTTTTGGAAGTCCTCAATGTGCTCCCCCATTAAACCCTTTTGTTTGAGATTTATCAATTGGCTAAAGAAGGTGTTGCTCTTTGCATTATCATAATGTGCTATAATTTCCTCCATAAAAATTGACCACGTGACAATTTTTGTACGGGAGCAAAGCCTTCAGTACCATACAAATGTATTTTGTTCTAAATGTAAAGTTGCAATGTGTACCTTTTGTGTGTTTTGCACATTATGGAGATAAAAATATTGCTCCATCTATAGTATCCATGTTACAAGATCCTTTCCATCAAACTTCCTCATATCCATTTTTGGAATATGGTGGTTCTTCCCGCCAACATTAGATTTTATGAAATCACGATTAACTTTTATTTTTTTCTCATAATGAGTTTCCTCTACTATCTTTTCACCATTAGGAAACATTTCTTCTATCAACTTTGTCAAACCTTCCATGTCTGCTTTTAGACCATTCTTCATTTTTTCCATTTTCTCATCGATCTTAGCTTCCATGTCATCCATCTTAGATTCCATGCCAGCTTCCATGCCATCTATCTTAGATTCCATGCCATTCTTCAAACCATCCATCTTAGATTCCATGCCATTATTCAAACCATCCATCTTAGATTCCATGCCTTTCTTCAAACCATCCATATTAGTTTCCACACCTTTCTTCATAACTTCCATGTCATTTTTTGTTGCTCTTTGCAAGAGCGAAATTTGTTGCACTTGCTCTTGTAATTTTGATATGTCATGTTGCTATTCTTTGTCTTCATGAGTAATAGTAGAGCTTTCTAAAGGCTTAATGGGTGTTGAATTCTTTTTAGGGGCCATTTTAGAATCCAATCCTTATATCTATTCTACAATATGCCCTTGGAATCAATTCAACTTGATTCTTCAAACAAGACTTATGCAATTCGAAAAAAAAAATACACACCTTTTACTTGCTTTTGAGGAGCTCGATATTGAAATTTAATTATCTCTATAATTGCAAATCCTCAATATCTGAAATTCAGCCTTGCAATAGCCCTCTGAAGCTTCTTTCAAATGCCACAGGTCTGATCTAATTTAGATTCTTCAAGGCAAAGTTCTGTCCAATCTCCCACAATGACCCAATTTTGGATTGGTTCAGTAGAGCGAACTTGTACGACTTTCCACGTGTCACTATTTCCTCCTTTGTCTCTGAAATTGATAGAATGAAAACTAGATTACAATAAGGGGGTTACACTAACAATAATAAGGGACTATACTAGTAATATAGGGACCTAACACTGCTAGATATCCATAACTGGTGCTATGAAAATTCTTTATATGATCAAGAAGAAGTCTATATTTGGGAATCTCATTTGCCCAAATATAGTCCCATTTACTCACCCACATCAAGAGGTTATTAGATTGTGTCAGTAATATTATGTTCCTGAGCAAAGAGCCATTGTAAATGCCAGTAAAGATGTGTTTTTTACCATCACTATAGAATCAATTAACCAGATGTTACAGCTTCAGCCTGACCCCCAAGCAGTCCCTTTGTCTATAGAGGCCCTCACCAGGCTATATATTGGCCTAGATTTTTCAAAAAGATTCATGATTTTTCAGAATTTTATGCCTCTGCATGTAGAAATTCCTAAGTTAAATCCTCCATATTCTATTGCTAAATTCCCTAAAGGTTCAAGACATGTGATTTCCATTCTTTCCATCATCCTTGGATATTTTACTGATGAACAAACTGATGAATCCATCTTGGGATTCTTATCCACTTTCTCCCCAGGTCAATCCCCATTAGTAATATTTTATTATGCTGGTTTCATTGCTGATAGTATTCATTATCAATTGACCAATTAGAAAATTGAGGGAGTATTCAGATATACCTCCTACCTTTTCCATATGTTTCTATACTTCCAAACAGATAATTTTCCAATTACTCTCCAAAAAATTGACATAGAGGGAAATCCTCTATCTGTCATTTTTTGGACATCCTTACTGAGGAAAGAATGTACATATCTCACATATTCAGAATTTTCAGAGTTATTTTTACATCCAGTGATCACAATGTTGACTAAGACAGAGCAACCAAGAATAAATGAAGAAATGAAAAAGATATTGCAGTTATCAGAACAGAGTAAGGTTGGTGACTGGTATTTTTATGAAAAATATACTGAAATCAGAGTCTTTGGGTCAAACTTGTTACCATACAAGTTACCCAAACATCCTTCAATGAGGATCTTTGCCTTGGAGTATATCAAGCGGATCCTAAACTCTGATTCCGTAAATTTCATGGAGCTAAAAAGAAGACCCAATTCAAACTTAAGAATCATATAGGGCCATTCATATGCAATCACAGGGATGCAGAAAAAGAGGCAGCTAATAAGTTATTGGAGTGTAAATTTTAAGAGATTTTCCCTTGGAACTATGATCCATAAGGGACCTTGAGTAAGCTAAGGGTTAAATGAAAGTTAACACCCTTTATTCATGAAGCTAAACCAGAAATAGAAAAGTTTTCCAATCAGACTGAATGGATTGAAAACACTTTAAAATATGCAGTGAAAAAAGGTAATATTAGTCATACCTTAGAGACTGCAAATCAACCAGAGAATTCCACCAAAAGAGTAAGGGAAGAAGGAGCCTATGTGGAAAAAAATACAACTGAAACCAAGTTCAAGATCATATATAACAAAAGGCCCAAATTAGATTCAGCAGGTAAAGGAAAAGTGACAATAGACGTGGAAGAAACAGAGCCTTTAAATACCAATACAAATTTTCCAGAGACAAATGTTGCTACTGTGATTATCAATGAGACAAATACTAAAAATCAAAATGAAGGACAAATCAATTATGAAGATACGCATTTGATGGAAAGAAAACAAAGCATGGAAGCCTCTTCCTCACAGACAGCTGAGGAAAATGATTTGGATATTAAAGAGAAATATAAGCAGATCAAACTGAAGAATGAAGAGATAAAGAATAATATTTATTCTCAATATCTCAAACAGACTCCAAGTGTACAAAATAGGCTCCTTTCCACATTTGATTATTCTAATCAAAAGCTAATCATGTCAGTGTTGCAGCCCACAGTCAAAACTCCTAAGAGAGTGGCTAATTATAAGAAACTTGATATGGAAGTTCAGACAGATAAGATCCATGCTCTTGATCAAATTAAGTTCCACAGATAGACTTCAGAGATGCTTTATTCTAATGTCACAAATAAAGCCATGAGTGCTCAAAAGCTCCAAAACACCATCTCCAACATGCAAGATCAGATGAAGTTGGAAAAAGCCTCATTGTATGTGAAGTATCTAAGGATAAAAACCTTAGAAGAACTAGTTTTGCAGGTGGGATATGATCCTACTAATAGCAAAGAAGCAGAATTATTGGTAAAGAATAAAAATGAAGATATAACAGCCTTGAGGAAATAGCTCAAACTTCCTCAAAGTGAGCATCTTCAAACAAAAGAAATCATACAGGAACAGAGTGAAAAAGATGACATAATGAATTTCATTCTTCAGTTGACAGCCCAGGTTAAAGAGATGGAAATACAGATGGACAAACTTGTCCAAGAAAAGGAAACAGTGAAAGAACCAGTAATTCATACAGTCATTCCAGTTATCACTGCAGTAGTGCCTTCAAATTTAGGTGAAAATTTGGTACCCAAAGAACCACTGGCTACTGCAGTGCCAGTGACTTCTTCCAAAACATCAACCACTGAATCATCTACAACAGTAGTATAGCCTACATATGAGGCCAGCAAAATAGTCAAAACAATGGAAGAAATGTCTTTAAAGACAAATGAGATTAACAGGTTGACAAAGATGGTTGAAAATCTTGAGAATTCTAATAAATTAGCTCAGATAAATGGAAATACACATGAAAAAAATGCCATCGGACTAAATGAAGAGTTAAAGAAGTTGCAAAAGAAGTTAAATTTGAAGGATCAAATATCATACATTAAAAATTATCTTTGGAATAAATTCATTGAAGCCATCCATGATGTATGGCCTTCAATTCAGGTAATTTTTGAGCAAAGAGAGTTATTACTAGCAACCCAAGCAGAAATTCAAAAGACTCAAACTGAGTTGGCTAAAAAACTAGAGCAAGCTATAAGGTTGATCACCTTCCTCAACAGTAAAAACAGACAGGAGTTGGAAGAACTCAAAATCACAGACAGAACTGCAACTATCCTATAAATTAGGAAAGTCACAACAAAGAAAAAATTGATGAGACAACTGGAAGAAAAGTGTGAAGGTATGAATACTGCCATAACCAGGTTTATGGTTAAGTTCACAAGTTTGAGACAAAAAGGACTGCTTGATATTATGATAATTAATGATAAGCTGGTGCCTCAGAATGACTATGATAAGAATATAAGAGAATTTTCTAAGGAGCAAGTAAATAAACCAATAGGTCAAGGCATACCTACAGGAAAGTGTTACTCAAGAGTTTTGAAGATTTATTCTACTTGCAACATGAGATAAAGCACTTGTTTTTCATCAAGCCAACCTTTGCTAGATATACTGAAGCTGATGAGAACTTCAGGAAATTAAAAAATATACAAATTCCTAAAAATGAGTATTTTCAAGCACTCACAGATTTACTATGAAGGATAAAGACAGATGAAAGAAGGACTAAACCGTTTTCTAAATTACAATCAAAACAGAAATTTTACAGCAGTAAACAATTTTTGACTAAAGGTTAAAGAGTATCAGTTTAGAGAGTATCATTGAATAAAGGGAATCAGATAAAGAGTGTCAGACAAGGCAGATCAGATTCCAAAAAATATCTAAGATCCAGCAAGGAGGATACCAAGGCAACCAGCTGCATCCTATCCTCAAAACTGTTTCTATTTCTTTTGGATAAAATAGGACAGCTTGCTTATTTGTTAAGCAGCTGTCTCTATTATTATTGTAAATATATTTTATTTTCCTAAGATAATTCCTAGAAGTCTTCTAGTATATTTTGCAAAACATTATGTATAAATACTTCATCTTTAGAAGTATTTGGTGTGGAATAAAATTGATGGGATTGTTATAGTCATTATTCTTGGACTTCAAATCTTTTGTGTGTCAAAATTCGAGTAGCAAGGCTGGATCAAAATAAATTGGCATCATACTTCAGGATTCCTGTGATGAGCTATTTGGAGTGAATTATTTCCTCACTTGTCATTGTTTTCTTTCTTTGTTACATGCACCATTTATGTTTATGCTAAATTTTAATGTATAACTAGGAGCATTACTACAGGATTTGTTAAAAGCACCCTGTTTTTAACTAGATATCATTTATATGTTTTCCTCTGATTTCCAGTGTAGGGAACCCTTAATTTATCCCTCTCTCGTTTGACCTATTCTTACTACTTCCTTTTCCAGATCAAAGGATTCTTAAGTGCCCTTTATCCCGATCATACCACCTCATAAAAATAATTTTTCAAGATCTCCAAGGGTTATCTATCTTGCCCTGAAAATATTTGACCTTTTGCCCTTGATCCCAGACCTGTTTGCTTGATTTTGACTCCTTAGCCCAATGGAAAAATATATTTCCCACTATCCTTCCTTTCAAGTGATTTTTCCCACCAAATCTACCAAATATGCACTTTCATAACTAGCCTAATATTTACAAATTAAAACAAAATTAAACTTTAAAGAGAGAGCCCTCTCTGAACCCTAGGAAGGCTAGATTCTAGAGTTTGAAATTGGTTTGTGGTTACCTCTGGAATTCTTTGACTAAAAACCAAAATCCCACAACATTAGAATTACTAGAGTGATAACATTACTAGCGACTCCACTGGGGACTAACCAATCCTTAGTCATAAAACTAGTCTTAAAGGAAATCTTTTTATTCATCCTTTTACTATAAGATTGCTTTTGTAAGTTGTGTGTATTAAAAACAGTAATTTTGGCTTCTAGGAAAGTTTATTATACCAGGTCTAATTTGTATCCTAAGTTTGTTTTTATAGTAGACAACCCAGACTGAATTGGTAAAAAGAAAAAATAGTTAGAAGATTTAGAAGTTGAAGTATCATTAAAAAGAGTCAATTCATTACCACAAGAATTAGTAAGTCTGCAAGATATTGATTTGGTCTGAAATTTGAGCATTCTTTATTTAGAAGTAAATTTGAAAGTGATATGAAAAAAAAAAATTAGACCCTGTTTTTATTTCATTCTTGAATACAAAAAAGAAAAATATTACAGTAAATTCTAAATCAAAGAAAGTTGAAGATTAGACTAAAATTAAAGAACTTAATGTTACTATTCTCAAAGATATTGATGAAGCTATTGAATTAGCTCAATTTTTTACCTATGCAAACAAACCTCCAGTTTCTTAGTTACATACCACAATAATACCAGTGAAAGATTCATTTTTGTATGTTGTTACATCATATATAAATTCCACTATGAACTCATCTACAGATCCATTTATCCCTAGATTACCTTTACAGCCTAGAGTATTATTTCCACCACTCACTTCATCCACTATATCCATTAGATCACCTTTTGATTTTTTAAACACATCATCCTCATTCCCTAGTAGTTCCATATACATTCTAGTTTCATTTCGCAGCACTTCAACTACAACTTTTAGTTCATCAGCTATCATTTCCAACACAACCCTAGCAGTTCTACTTTACCTCCTAGCCAAGCTAAGCTTCAAGCTATGGCTGCTAGATATGCTCCCTTAGTCTTACCACAACAGCTTCATGACATGCCTCAAGACTATCAGAGTAAGATACCACAGTTTGATGCCACTACCCATTTACAGCTCAGCAACACATAAATAAAATGACAAACTTCTTTGAACTCCATGAGATTGATGATTATGATCTTCAAATGAGGTTATTTGCACAAACATTGACAGGAGAAGTTAAGAAATGGTTTAGAGGTATTTTTGCTAGTAGTGTAACTGATTTATCTGCATTTCATAGATTGTTTTTAAATAAATGGGAAAAGAAAAAGAATCCACTCCATATTTTGTCTGAATTTGATGCCATGAGAAGATCTTCAAATGAGTCAGTCCAAGACTTCTGCACTAGGTATAATAGTGTTTACAATTCCATACCCGCAAATATTAAACCCACCCCTGATAATGTCTTACTCAATTTCCCTGATGGATTTGACATGGACATGGCTTGTCAATTGAGGGAAAGAAATGTAGAAACCTTATAAAGAATTCAAAAAGATGATGTTAGTGTAGAAGTAAACATTTTGTCCAGAAAATCTAGACTAAGAAATGAGAGAAGAGTGACCATTAAAGAAGAAACTTCCAATTCAGACTCAAAAATAGACATGTTAACTAAAAAATTAGACAGGATTATGGATAGATTAGACAAAATAGAGAGGAGACCTTAGTGGGATAACCAACAACAAATCAGAAATCCCAATTTTAGAAAAAAAACAAATCCAGGAAAAGCAAAAGAAACAGCCCCAGACCAAACAATAAGGCCCCCATTCCAAGAGAACTATGTTGAAAGTTCTAAGAATAATGATGATGATGAGGATGCAATAAATCTAATGGGAATAGATGACAATAATATTATCTTTCTCACTCAGGAAGATCAGGAATTATTTGAACTTCAACAACTCAAATTAGATTCAAGTGAATCCTTTGATTATAAACAAGGTTATGATTATGCTATAGATGAAATACACAGTCAATATAACCTTAGAAATAAGAAAAATGAGTCTTCTACCAAGAAAACTTCCCAAACTCATAATAAGAAAACAGTAGAAGCTCCCAAAACAAATTTTTTGCAAATTATCCCAAGGGAAAATAAGCAAAACTATAGTTCTTCCCAAAACCTTTCTAGCCCTAAAAATGCATCAAGTCCTAAAATTGTTGATATTACTGATGAAGTTTCTCAAGCTGCAAAAGATTCACAGAAATCTATTATTACTAAAACTTCTAATTCTGTTAAAACAACAAATTTAGATCCTAAAATATCCTCTGCTGATCCTAAATCAGTGGATCCAAAACCTACTACTTCAAAAACATCTGCTGATAATTCTAAGTCTAAAAGAGCATCTACTGCTTCACAAACAATCCCTGAAAAGAAAGTTAGGAGCAGTAAAACAAAAGAAACACAAACAGAGAATGTCAAACCACTTGAAAATGAAAAAATAACTATAGAAAAACAAGAAAAACCAACACAAACTACAGTTACCAAGGAAGAATTGATTCAAATCAGTAAATCTCAACCTACATTCAACATACAATTTGAAATTTCAAAGCTGAAAATACCAATTCCTCTGACAGAATTCGTAAAACATAACTTGTATAAATCAACCATAACTAAAACATTAAACATGAATGATGGAGAATATTCCATAAATCTAAATGATGATCAGCCAGAGTTGATTTTTGGCCCAGATGTGAATGGAAAACATGCAGATGGAGAAGTCCCTCCATTTTATATCAGTCTTACCATTCATGATCAAACTTTACACAATGCCATGCTAGATTCAGAAGCTTCCCATAATCTAATGCCTAAAGCCATAATAGAAACTCTCAATCTAGAAATCACAAGGCCCTATAAAGATTTGTTCTCATTTGATTCAAGTAAATTTAAATGCCTTGGTTTAATCAAAGATTTGTGTGTAACACTAGTTCAATATCCTTGTAAGAGTATATTACTGGACATTGTAGTAGTTGATATCCCACCTAAATATGGAATGTTACTTTCTCGCTCATGGGGAGCAAAGTTACAGGGATCTCTACAATTGGACATGTCTTATGCTACTATATCAATTTTTGGCCAGCCTAAGAAGTTATATAGGGAAACATTGATGAAGTACATGGTCAGTAGTGTAGAAAGATCTATAAATTACCCAATTTACTCTACACCAACTGACCTTGATTATTTTATCTTATGTAACTCTGAAACCAATGAAATCCAAACTGAACTAATAGAGAAAAATAAAGCACCAAACAATGATAATATTTCTCATGAATCTCTATGGAATTTAGACTTTGATGGTTCAGTAAATAAGTTAGGAGCAGGAGAAGGAGTTTGGATAACCAACATGGAGACTAATCACTTAGAAGGCCATGCTTTTAGGCTCAATTTCAAATGTACCAATAATATGGCTGAGTATGAAGCCCTCATCCTAGGACTCCAAATCATTAGGAACTCAGGAGGGAAAAGAATATTAATCATGGGAGATTCAGAGTTGATCATAAAACAAGTAAATGGTGTTTATTATGTTTATAATCCTAGACTAAGCAGATACAGAGACATTGTGATAGATTTAACTGATGATTTATTGGAATGTAAATTTTCTGCTATACCTAGAAAACAAAATATACAAACTTACTGTCTAGCAACCTTTGCTAGTACATGAAATTTACCATTCCAACCTAATCACAGATATAATGTTGAAGTCAAACATAGGTCAATAATTCCAGACAACCTTAAGTATTGGCAATTTTTTTCTCAAGATGAACAGATTTACAAGTTTATGAACAATGAAGGTGAATTTTAGCACTGTAAGATAGACACAGATTGTACTATAGATCAAGATTTAGATTTTGAAATAGATTTAAATAACTTAGATGTAAATAGAATAAAGTTTTCTAAACCAACTAGATTTAGTCAATATAATATATATAACTTAGAGAAAGTAGAGATTGAAGAAATTATTGATGATGAATCAAATATATTGAATCTTAAGGATAATTTCTTACATAAAGGTTTAACTCCCTTAGAAGATATTTTTGACTCAAATGATGTAGCTATAAAACCTAAAATGGAGCCGATTAGATCTGATATAGAAGAATGTAATATTGGTACAGAGTTAAAACCCAAAATAATTGAACTTTCCAAATCATTACCTCAACAAGAAAAGGAAAAATACATCACTCTTTTAAAGTAATATCAAGATGTTTTTTCCTGGAATTATTAGGATCTCAAATCCTATGATACCAGCATAATCTAACATGAAATTCCAATAAAATAAGATCAAAAACCATTTAAACAAAAGTTGAGAATAATTAACCCTATTTTATTACCTTTGAGAGAAAAATAAGTGAAAACAATGTATGACGCACATATAATTGCACTAATCAGCTATTCTGATTGGGTTTCCAACCTAATTCCAACAAGAAAGAAAACAAGAGAGATTAGATTATGTGTCGACTTTAGGAATCTAAACAAAGTGTCCTTGAAATATAATTACCCTTTACCTAAAATGGATCATATATTACAAAGGGTAGTTGGCTCTTCTAGGATGTCACTTTTAGATGGTTTTTCAGGATACAACCAAATTTTAGTCCAAAAAGAAGATCAAGCCAAAACAACATTTACTACTCCTTAGGGCACTTTTATGTATGTAAAAATTCCTTTTGGTCTAATGAATGCAGGCGCAACCTTTCAAAGGGCTATGGACATAGCCTTTGCAAAGGAAATACATGATTTCTTATTAATTTATTTAGATGACATTACTGTGTTTTCCAAAATTGATAATGAACACTTGGATCATCTAAGACAAGTTTTTATTAAATGTAGGAAATTTGGCATCTCTTTGAATCCTAATAAAATTTTGTTTGGATTAGAAGAAGGCAAGTTACTTAGACACATAATTTCTAAAGAAGGAATTAGAATAGATCCTGCTAGGATAGAAGAAATTCTTAACATCAGTCCACCAAGAAACATCAAAGAATTACAAGCCTTTCTAGGTAAGATAATTTTTTTGAGAAGATTCATATCTAATTTAGCTAAGATAATTAGAGAACTAAATAACATGCTTAAAAAATATTCAGTTCTTAAATGGACTATTGAGGCCAAATAGTCATTTGACTCCATCAAACAAGCCTTAACCAAAACTCCAGTCCTAATAAGTCTTGAATTTAAGAAATATTTCATAATTTTTTCATTTGCTTCAGAACACACCATTGTTGCATTTTACTACAGAAAAATGACCAAGGATTTGAACAACCCATAGCTTTCTTCAGTAATACCCTTACATATTTCCCTTTGAATTACAAAATTATGGAGAAAGAAGCCTTAGCTTTTGTTAAGGCCATTAAAGACTTTAGAATTTATATTCTCTACTCTCATATCATTGCCTATGTCCCAAATTCTGTAGTAAAAGACATTATTACTCAGAATGGTCCTGATGGAAGAAGAGGTAAGTGGATTTCCACTATCTTAGAATATTACATAGAGATAAAACCCACAAAACTCATCAAAGGTCAAGGATTAGCCAGACTTATGGTTGAATATAACTACAATTTTCTAGACATAAATTTTATTTTCCAAGTAGATGATTAGGAAGACTTGGCGACTCCAACGATCAGTGAAGCTTTATCAAACTCACCTTGGTATATATGTATCATATTTTTACTCCTAAAATTACAAGCTCCTCCTGCATTGTCAGGAACCAAAGCCAGATTATTAAAACTAAAGGCAATAAGATTTTGTATTTTAGAAAATGTACTTTTCCGAAGAGATCATAGTGGGATTTTATTAAATTGTTTATTAAAGGAAGAAGGTGACAAAATACTTGAATAATTTCATGCAGGTGACTGTGGAGGACATATATATTGGAAAAATACTATAGACAAGATCCTAAGAGCTATTTTTTACTGGCCTACTTTTTTTGTTGATGTCAAAAAGTATGTAACTTCATGTCATAAGTGCCAAATTTTTTAGGGTAAGAAGAAATTATTACCGCTCCCCTTAAAGCCTATTTCAACTGAAATGAAATTTCAACAATGGGGCTTAGACTTCATTAGTGAAATTCACCCTCCTTCTTCAGGCCAACATAAGTGGATTTTGATAGCCACTAATTATTTTACCAAGTGGATTGAAGCCATACCCTCCAGACAAGCCACAGATACTATCATTATCTCTTTCCTTGAAAATAACATTCTTTCCAGATTTGTATGTCCCCAAAAGATAATTACTAACAATGCAACAACATTAAAATCCAATAAAATGATTGAATTTTGCCACAAATACCATATTACCTTAAGACATTCTACTACATATTACCCCCAAGGTAATGGCCTAGCTGAATCCTCAAACAAGAGCCTTATAAACATCATAAAAAAGTTACTTGAAGACAATAAAAAGACTTGGAATAAGAAGTTATTAAATGCCTTATAGGCAAATAGACTTACTACTAAAAAATCCATTGGTACTTCTCCTTACCAGCTTGTTTATGGAATGGATGTTGTTTTTCCATCCTCCCTAGGTGTACTAGTGATGAAAATTATCCAAGAGTTACAAGTTGAAACAAATGAAATTCAAAGAAGGATCAATCAAAATATTCACTTGCAAAAAACAAGGGAAGAATTTTATATCAAATCTCAAGTCATTCAGGATAAAATCAAGAAATGTTTTGATAAAAAGACTAAAGAGGATGATCTCTACATAGTAGATAGAGTATTAAAATGGGATTCCAGAAGAGAAGACAAAGGAAAATATGGAAAATTTGATTTTCTATGGAAAGGACCTTATGTGATTTATGGATATAGAGGTAATAATGCTTTCTTTTTTAAATAAATTGATGGAACAGATCTGCAAGAAGGGCCAGTAAATGGTAGAATGCTGAAGCACTACTACTCTCCTAAGTTAACAAATAGTTAGTTTTTTTATTCACTTTGATCATTGTACATATACATTGTAGAGTTTAGATTGGATTGGATGTTTCCCTAACAAATTTGAAGCCTGGAGAGAAGGCCCTAAGATTTTAGAGGTAAATATCATAAGTATGAATAAATTGCAGATATCAGAAGACGTTTACAGGGTCATCAAGGTCAAATTCCAAAGGCCACTAGTCTCAAAGTTCTTGATATTTCACCAGGAAATGTCATCCCCATGTGGAGCCACTATTAGGTTCCTATAATGATAGGGTTCATAAATTTTGAATTGACTTTGATAGCCTTGTAAATATGTACATACCTTGCTTTTTGCAAGTTTTTTCCCATATTTTGAAAAAAAATGAAAAATAATAAAAATCCAAAAAGAGGGTAAAAATTCCTAAAATAAAAATCAAAGGACTTTGAAAAATATAGACCCCAAAAGAAAAAGAAAAAAGACCTGAAAGTGAACAAGTCCAAATGCCACTACTTTTACTTTTACTGCAAGAATAATGATTATGTGCAGAGTGTCAATAAATGCCATAATCCATGATCAATTAAACAATTTAATCTTAACTTTTCATGGTTTCAATTTCATGTTCTAGATAGAGAATAAAGATTTTTCAAACAGTTTAAACTTGACAAATCAATAGATAGGTAGAGAATAATGAGGAGCTCAACAGTTTAATTTGATCCCTCGGATGAAATAAGGTAGATTTAGATAGTTTTATGCTTTTAAAGAAAAAAAATTTAAGTTTGCAAGCCTAAATGCACCTACAAAATGAAGAAAAAATGTTAGAAATAAATTTGGGTAGGTAGAAAGTAGTTGAGCAATCTTGTAATAAAGCATCATCGGGAAAAAACATTAACTTCCCCTCCCCTACAAGTATTCAGTGTTCTAAAATATAAGTCAAAAAGGCTCAGAGCATTTCTCTGACTTTTGTTGGGACTGGACCCAAGGCTCAATGACTGGTTACTTAAAAATATTGAGTTCATATCTTAAAACCACATTTATCAGCATTTACCCCTCATTCATGCATCTTAATCCCCTTTTTCCTAAGTAAAACACATTTTTTACTTAGTAAAATTGTAAACCTAAAATAATTAACTTCATTCCCTTCAAAATCATTCATAAAACCCTAAAAAAAGAATTTATCCTAAGTATAAGTGAAGTAATACAACAAAGATGAACAATGCTTTATTTTTATACTTTACTTAGAGGTAACATATGCTTTGTTTCCATTTTACTACCCTTTTTCATATTAGCACTTAACCTATTTTATTAAATCCCTAACTACAACCTCCCATAGTTATTAATCCCCTTATATGTAAATAAACCCCTAAAACCCATTATTTTAAAGTTTAGACCAAAGTTTAATATCCCCATGTGCACAAATATAAAAACCCCGCCTGCAAACCCATTGGTTTAAACATATCGTTATTTAAATACTCTGCCCCTATAGTTTGAAAATTATTCAAAGGTTGAAAACTATATAATATATACTATCGCATCCATATATAAAATTTGAAACATTTCACAAATGTTTTAAATAAAAATATTAACCCCCACCTATACCATGATCAACCCATTGTAAATGTTTTATTAAAGAACATTTAAATAAACCAAACCCCTCCACTATTTTCATAAAGTCTAAAGGCTTAAACTTTATTAAAACACACTTTTATAAAGGTTAAGTCCTTCCCGCCGCATATAACAAATCCCACTCCCACCTCCCATTCCAATGCAACTCCCAAATGAATCTGGACCCTTCGCATTGATCCCCCAAATCCGATGGCAAAAATACAATATCGCATGGAAAAGTAGCGCGATCTCCCGAGCTCCAAAGCTGCGCGAAATGGACTGTTTTGCAATTCTTCTCTCCTCCACGTGGTCGATCCTTATTCGATCGCATGGGTTAAGGCCAATACCGCTTACCACCAAAAGGCCACGCGATAACCACTGGTTTTTAATCCATTGAATCCCGAAACCGTGGCTCATACCTAACATGAAAATCATTCAATGCATAAGCAATGTAACCAAAAATACATATTAAACCTTAGAAATGCATTAATCCCTTTATCTTCTACACATTAGCCCAAACCCATTGCACTACCTTCATGACTATAAAAGCACCATTTTTCCGCCATTTTCAAGTCCATAAACCTGCAAAATTTCCCCCGTGACCTTGGAAGATTGTTGAAGAGCTGCACATTGCTCCAGAAAAGCTATAGAAGCCATCAAATTATTCAAAAAAACTTCAGAAATTGTTCCAAAGCCTGATACCTGCATATTACAGGTATTTTTCTAAAAATTTGAACCTGCAATCAATTTAAAGACCTTTTAAGAACAAAAGCACACTCAGAGCTTTAGAAATCAATTAAAATTAACTGCCAAAAATCCCCAAAAAACGAAATGCGACCTTTCGTCAATTTTTTTTCTCAGAAACCCTATTTCTCTGTTGCGCACCATTTTTCAAGAAATTTGTGAGTTTTTCACAGTTTTATGAACCGTTCCAAGCCTTAAATCAAACCAGAAAACCTCTGCAAGTTTCCTAAGCTTATGTAACCCTTTTCAAAAGAGTTTTTAGCCCAAATTTCCATTCAAATACTCAAGAAGCCCTTGTTTCTTGTTTTAAACTAGTTAAAGGCCTATAAAACTCTTTCACAGACCTAATTGAGAAGAAAGACCAAAGAAAAAAGCTATACTTTGCCAAATTTGTCCAATAAACCCTCTACTAAAGTAAATTGCTCCTGCAAACTGTCTAAACTTGCATAAGTAGATCAAAATGCCTGAAAAGCAGAGTGTAAGCAAGCCTGAAGGTTGCAAAGCACCTAAACCTACCCCTGCCATGACTTCAAGTACTACTATTGTTGTAAATCCTCTTCAACCACTCCCGTTATTGATATTGAACACATCCCACTAAACGATATTGATTACAAGATAGCGATCCCATTGTTGAATTTAACTTGCTAGATATCCATCAATCGGTGCTATGAAAAGTCTTTAGATGATCAAGAAGAAGTCCATATTTGGGAATCTCATTTGCCCAAAAATATTTTCCATTAACTCACCCATGTCGAGGTTATTAGATTGTGTCAACAAGATTATGTTCCCGAGCAAAGAGCCATTGTAAATGCCATGAAAGATGTTCTTTTTACCATCATTGCAGTAATCAATTAACCAAATGTTACAGCCTCCCAAATTGTCTACAAGTCCCTTTGTCTATAGAGGCCCTCACCAAGCTATATATTGGCCTAGATTTTCCCAAAAGATTCATGATTTTTTAGACTTGTATGCCTCTGCATGTAGAAATTCCTAAGTTAAATCCTCCATATTCTACTGCTAAATTCCATGAAGGTTTAAGACATGTGATTTCCATGCTTTCCTTCATCCTTGGATATTTTACTGATGAACACACTGATGAATCCATGCTGGGATTCTTATCCACTTTATCCCCAGGTCAACCCTCATCAGTAATATTTGGTTATGCTGGTTTCATTGCTGATAGTATTCATTATCAATTGAACAATTTGCAAATTGAGGGAGTATTTAGATATACCTCCTACCTTTTCCATATGTTTCTATACTTCCAATCAGATAATTTTCCAATTACTCTCCAAAAACTTGACATAGAGGGAAATCCTCTATCTGTCATTTTTTGGACATCCTTGCTGAGGAAAGAATG
Source organism: Pinus albicaulis (assembly GCA_034641835.2). Classification (NCBI taxonomy): domain Eukaryota; kingdom Viridiplantae; phylum Streptophyta; class Pinopsida; order Pinales; family Pinaceae; genus Pinus; species Pinus albicaulis. Next base: position 1,028,498,416 of record CM076584.1, read on the forward strand.
TACAGATTTACATATCTTAGATTTTCGTAGTTATTTTTACATCCATTGATCACAATGTTGACTAAGACAGAGCATCCAAGAATAAATGAAGAAATGAAAAAGATATTGCAATTATCAGAACAGAGTAAGGGTGGTGACTAGTATTTTTATGAAAAATATATTGAAATCAGAGTCTTTGGGTCAAACTTGTTTCCATACAAGCTACCCAAACATCCTTCAATGAGGATCTTTGCCTTGGAGTATATCAGGCAGATCCTAAACTCTGATTCCATAAATTTCATGGCAGCTAAGAAGAAGACCCAATTCAAACTTAAGAATCAGAGAGGGGCATTCATATGTAATCATAGGGATGCAGAAAAAGAGACAGCTAATCAGTTATTGGAGTATAAATTTGAAGAGATTTTCCCTTGGAACTATGATCCATAAGGGATATTGAGTAAGCTAAGGGTTAAATGAATGTTAACACCCTTTATTCATGAAGCTAAACTAAAAATAGAAAAGTTTTCCAATCAGATTGAATGGATTGAAAACACTTTAAAAGATGCAGTGAACAAAGGTAATACTATTCATACCTTAGAGACTGCAAATAAACTAGAGAAGTAAACCAAAAGATTAAGGGAAGAAGGATCCTATGTGGCAGAAACTACAACTGAAACCAAGTTCAAGATCATATATAAAAAAAGGCCCAAATTACATTCAACGGGTAAAGGAAAAATGACAATAGATGTGGAAGAAACAGAGCCTTTAAATACCAATACAGATTTTCCAGAGACAAATGTTGCTACTATGATTATCAATGAGCCAAATACTAAAAATCAGATTGAAGGACAAATCAATAATGAAGATACACAGTTGATGGAAAGACAACAAAGCATGGAAGCCTCTTCCTCACGGGCAGCTGAGGAAAATGATTTGGATATTAAAGAGAAATATAAGCAAATCAAATTGAAGAATTAAGAGATAAAGAATAATATTTATTCTCAATATATCAAATGGACTCCAAGTGTACAAAACAGGCTCCTTTCTGCATTTTATTAATCTAGTCAAAAGCTAATCATGTTAGTGTTGCAGCCCACAGTCAAAACTCCTAAGACCGTGGTTGATTATAAGAAAGTTGATTTGGAAGTTCAAACAAATAAGATCCATGCTCTTGATCAAATTAAGTTCCACAGGTAGACTTCAGATATTCTTTATTCTACTGTCACAAATAAATCCATGAGTGCTCAAAAGCTCCAAAACACCATCTCCAACATGCAATATCAGATGAAGTTGGACAAAGCCTCATTGTATGCCAAGGATATAAGGATAAAAGCCTTAGAAGAACTAGTTTTGAAGGTGGGATATGATCCTACTAATATCAAAGTAGAAGAATTATTGGTAAAGAAGAAAAATGAGGATATATCGGCCTTTAGGAAACAGCTCAAACTTCCTCAAATGAGCATCCTCAAACAAAAGAAATCATACAGGAACAGAGTGAAAAAGATGACATGATGAATTTAATTCTTCAGTTGACAGCCCGGGTTAAAGAGATGGAAATACATATGGAAAAACTTGTCCAAGAAAAGGAAACAATGAAAGAACCAAAGCTATTCCTACAGCTATTCCCAGCTTATCACTCAGCAGTTGCCTTCAACTTTAGGTGAAAATTTGGCACCCAAAAACCCACTTGCTACTCGCAGTTTACACCGACTTCTTCCACAACATCAAGCCCAAATCAATCATCTACAACACAATGAATGTACTACATATGAGGCCAGCAAAATAGTCAAATCAATGGAAGAAATGTCTTTAAAGACAAATGAGATTAACAGGTTGATAAAGATGGTTGAAAATCTTGATAAGTCAAATAAATTAGCTCAGATAAATGCAAAGACACATGAACAAAATGCCATCAGACTAAATGAAGAGTTAAAGAGGTTGCAAAAGGAGTTAAATTTGAAGGTTCAAATATCATACATCAAAAATTATCTTTGTAATAAAGTCATTGAAGCCATCCATGATGTATGGCCTTCAATTCAAGTAATTTTTTAGCAAAGAGAGTTATTACTAGCAGCCCAAGCAGAAATTCAAAAGACTCAAACTAATTTAGCTGACAAACCAGAGCAAGTTGTAAGGTTGATCACCTTCCTCAACAAGAAAACAGAAAGACAGAGTTGGAAGAACTCAAAATCACAGTACGTAACTAAAACTATCCTAGAAATTAGGAAAGTTACAACAAAGAAAAATTGATGAGACAACTGGAAGAAAAGTGTAGGTATGAATATTTCCACAACTGTAGCTTTATAGTTAAGTTCATAATTTTGAGACAAAAAGGACTGCCTGATATTATGGTAATTAATGATAAGCTGATGCCTCAAAATGACTATGATAAGAAGATAAGAGAATTTTCCAAGCAACAGGTAAATAAACCAACAGGTCAAGGCATACCTACAGGAAAAGTGTTACTCAAGAGTTTTGAAGATTTATTCTACTTGCAACATGAGATAAAGCACGTGTTTGTCATCAAGCCAACCTTTGCTAGATATACTGAAGCTGATGAGAACTTCAGGAAATTAAAAAATATACAAATTCCTAAAAATGAGGATTGGCAAGCACTCACTAATTTACTATGAAGGATAAAGATAGATGAAAAAGGACTAAACCATTTTCTGAATTACAATCAAAACAGAGATTTTACAGCAGTAAACAGTTTTTGACTAAATTTTAAATAATATCAGTTTAGAGAGTATCATTGAATAAAGGGAATCAGATAAAGAGTATCAGACAAGGGAGATCAAATTCCAAAAAATATCTAAGAGCCAAGCATGAGGACACTAAAGGCAAACATGCATCGTATCCTATCTCAAAATTGTTTCTATTTTTTTTGGATAAAATAGGACAAACTAACGATTTGTTAAGCGCTTGTCTCTATTATTATTGTAAATATATTTTATTTCCCTAAGATAATTCCTAGAAGTCTTCTAGTATATTTTGTAAAACATTATGTATAAATACTTCATATTTAGAAGTATTTGGTGTGGAATAAAATTGATGGGATTGTTATAGTCATTTCTTCTTGGACTTCAAAGCTTTTGTGTGTAAAAATTAAAGTAGCAAGGTTGGATCAAAACAAATTGGCGTCATACTTCAAGATTCCTGTCATGAGCTATTTGGAGTGAAGTATTTCCTAACTTCTCATTGTTTTCTTTCTTTTTTACATGCATCCATTTATGCTTATGTTAAATCTGACTGTATAACTAGGAGCATTACTACAGGATTTGTTAAAAGCACCCTATTTTTGACTAGTATTCATTTATATGTTTTCATTTGATTTCCAGTGTAGGGAACCCTTAATTTCTCCCTCTCTCGTTTGACCTCTTCTTACTACTTCCTTTTCCGGATCAAAGGATTCTTAAGTGCCCTTTATCCCGATCATACCACCTCATAAAAAAAAAATTCAAGATCTCCAAGGGTTATCTATCTTGCCCTAAAAACATTTGACCTTTTTCCCTTGATACCAGTCCTGTTTGCTTGATTTTGACTCCTTAGCCCAATGGAAAAATATATTTCCCACTATCCTTCCTTTCATATGATTTTTTCCCACCAAATCTACCAAAACAAAACCAAAGTCGCACTTTCATAACTAGCCTAATACTTACAAATTAAAACAAATTTAAACTTTAAAGAGAGAGCCCTCTCTAAACCCTAGGAGGCTAGATCCTCAGAGTTTGAAGTTGGTTTGTGGTTACCTCTAGAATTTCTTTTCGACTAAAAAACCGAAAATCCCACAACTCTAGAATTACTAGAGTGATAACAAATTCCTCTGCTCCCTTTTAGTATTCTTTTCTAAAGAGATATATATCTTCAAATAAGCCAACAAGATGTGATCTTCAATCTACATTTCCCTTCACCTTAGCTATTCAAGAGCTATTCAAGATCCAATATGAAAGTACCAAGTATGTACACTGTGGGTTGTAGCCTGCAGAAAACATATGGGAGTTGGAGCTTCCTTGCAAGTTGTAGCTTGCATAAATTTGAGGTAGAAGCCTCTTGTAGATTGGAGCCTACAAAAAATCAGATGTAATAGGGAGTAGGAGCTTTCCTTTGCATCACAACAATAATAATCGTGGTTTTCTACCCTATGGGTTTCCACTTATATCTGGTGTCCATGTGCATTATTATTATGTGTTGATGTGACGAGTTAGCTTGTTTATTACTTGTTGTTCACATATTCAATTTGTTGATTATTATTTATTAAGTTGCTCATGTAATGGTTCTATTAATGAGTTTAATGAAAATAATTTTAATTTCCATGAATGGACTAAACTGATTCACCCCCCCTCTCAGTTTAGTCAAGGGTTCATCAGTTTGATGATGATAAAATTTGCGCAATAATATGATAATAGCGCTGGATGAGAATCAACGAATTGCAAAGACGAGGCCTCTTTTTAGAGTTATATTTCGGCCCTATTCGAGATAGTCTGAGACCCAACAAATATTTTAAGATTCATGAGGTGTGTCGTGGAAGAGGTTTTACAACATTAAAACATGACTACCTTTTTGGGTCTGTTGGAAATAACTACAAAGACAAGGAGAAAACTATGATAGAAAGTGGAAACGAAAATTTGAAGATCATTAAGAAAGGAAGAAGATAGAAATGAGACATCACAAAGAAATTTAAAAAAAAAATGGGAATATGTGGCTGAGAAGTGATCTAAAATTGATTGTTAGTTATTGCTGTGCTAATATCAGTTTCAGATTTTTAATGAAAGTGCTTATGTTTGCTTTTTGTACAAGGGTTTATAGATGTGCTTATGGTTGATAAAAAAACAAACTTGATGAGATTAAGTGGATTTCATGAACATAAAAGAATTGAAACTAAATACTGAAGAACAACATATAAACACACAAAAAACATAGACAACTGAGTCAAATACACATGGTTTTGATGAAGGAGTTCACTCCTCCTGGGCTACATCTCCTTTGTCCATATTCCATGGCATGGGCCTTTCTATTAGCTTCAATTGTGAAAAAATGCTATTTATAGTCTCCTGTTGCCTCTACAACATGCTCCAATGGCTCCAAAACATCAAAATATACCAAGAATGACCCTACCTGAGCCAAAATTGGTCGAAAATTGCCTCAGTTATGGCAATAACCAATTTTCCTACAATTTCTCCACTAAATTTGGAGTTTCGCCATAAAATAGCGCTCTTCCAAAAAAGCCACTAAGTTAATATGTATATTAACACGTAGTTAATGACGTGTTAGTGGATAAGAACCTCATTAAATTGCATGTTATCCATTTGTTTAATGGTGCATTAGATTAGTTCTTAATCGAGGTTATGGAGGCGTTAATCTGGATTAGTGGCATAAACATATGTTTTAACCATTTGAAATTTCCCGCCAGTGTAGAGTGCTCGCCCTTGGTTCTTCTCTCATGAGCATATGGGAGGGGACTAGCCCCCTCTGGGCCCCCAAATTTGGCGCGAACAAACTTCAAATACGCATGGAATCCTTATGGGTTAAGACCCACAGAGTAGAGGAGATGGTAGCGTGTTGGAGTTGCCCGCAGGTGGTTGTGGGTTCGACCCCGACCCCCGGAATATATTTTGTTCTAACCTTCAATGATACATATCCAAAGTATACAAATTCAGAATATAATTTGTGTGCCTATCCACCGAATCTGGTGTCAGTCCGCCAACTATAACACTTCCTCTAGGAGTCCACTATCTTAAGGAGTCTCCACCATATGTTCCCTGTCCATCAGATGTAGAATAGGAACCTTCCATAGTTAGCCCACCATATAGTTTGACCCTGTCCGCCATGTATAATTCCTCCACCATAGGTTAAGGTCCAAAACCTTAGGTTTCAAATAATATGCACCATATATAAAAATATAAATGAAACTTTGATATATGAGAAAGTCGAATTTAAATCCAAGGTTGGAGGGGTACACCAAAGGTGATACGTGGTGGCCTCTGGCTACACTACATGTTCAACTTTGGTTGGACTACTCCAACCTAAAAAAAATTCTCATTCATCCTTATAATAGGAGGAAAAAAAATTTCAATTCCCAAGTATCATTGGCGAATTTGACTATGACACTTGTCATAGAGTCATTGGTTGAAAATTGGAGAATATTCCCTAGATATTCTTGAGATGCTGACTGACTGCCAAGTCATCAATCCGTCACTGTTCTGCACATTTTTTTACCTATTTGGGAAAACAGACAGTAGATGATAACTTACTCATATGGAGTCAGATTTGGACGAAAAAATTGCGCCAGAATCATGACAACGAGCTCTATGCAGTCATTTTGGTTTGGATAATTTCTGAGCACTTTCATTTTTTAGCTAAATACTAAGCCTCTAATCATTCCTCCCCACCAGAAGCTTTTGGACCCAAAAAGATACTATCAATTGTTTATCAGGTGAGGCTACAACTCCCTCACCCTTTCAATCTCCATCCATTTTGCGTTGGAAGGATTTTGTCTCTTGAGTCCCACTCTAAGGTATTCGACATTCCCTCTCCATGAAGTTCTGGTTCTTCTGTCAAGTATGAGATCTTGCTGAAGTTCATCAAGATATTATGGCGAGAAATCATCTATTGATTGCAGCTGAACATGCTCTCCTTGATCATCACTCAAAGGAGGCTCAAACAATCTCAAATTCTCAACATTAACGACAAAATATATTTGTATATAAGGAGGCAAATATAGCTTAAACGCATTAGTACCAATCTTTTCCAGAATTTTAAATGGACCATAACAGATTGTCTTAAGCTTTTTACCTTCCCCTTGCAATCTTTATTCGTTGATATATAACCAAACTTCATCTCTAACCTGGAATTTGTTATCAACACTATGTTTATCATGCCTTGTCTTGTAGCTACTTTGACTCTTTTCAAGTTGTTCTTGCACTGTGTGATGTACCAAATGAATTTTATCAATGAACTTCCTAGCCTTATCTATGTCACTATGACCATATATAGCGACATCTTTCTCAAAGATGAAGTCTAAAGGCGATCTTGGCAAGTACCCAAGACATGCCTCAAATGGCGATGTGTTTGTGGAAGAATGCTTTGCCCTATTGTATGCATGCTGAATGTAATGCAACTATTCATCCCACAACTTGGGATGTTTGTTGCATAACCTCTAAGAATATGAATGACTATCTTGTTAACCACCTCGGTCTGAACATCTATTTGCGGATGAAATTCTCTACTCTTCTTTAACTTTGTGTCCATCATGTCCCATAAATTTGACCAAAAATTCCTAACAAACTGGGAATCTTGGTCACTTACAATAGAAGTAGGAAGACCAAAATGAACCCATACATTTTGAAAGAAAATATGAGTTGTTTGTTCAGCTGTAATTTTTTTTTACATGGCATCAAAAGACACATTTTGCTGAACCTATCTACAACAACATACAAGTAATCATGGCCTTTCCTTGACATTGGAAGACCATCTACAAAATCCATTGAGATAATCTCCCAAGGATGTGAACGAACCAGAAGTGGAGTGTACAATCCGATTTTCTTATTACTAGGATTAATTATTGCACATAAAGAACATCCTCTAATAAAAAGAGATACACTATCAATCATGCGTGGCCAATAACGATACCTTTGGAGATTCGCTACCGTCTTGCCTACACCGAAATGTCCAATAATCAATGAAGTGTTCGCCTCCCTTATGATATTTTTTCTTTTTCCCTATGGTATACATAACTTGCCCAAGTGATACAACAAACTGTTATGCACATGATAATCTAACTCTTCATTTTGGTTTCCTTGACTCAAGATTTCATACACATCTTGAAAACCACTATCGTATGCATATTTTTCAGTGTAAATTCGTGCATAACTAAATTGTGCTTGAGTATAATAGATGAATTTACAATAGGCCTAGAGAGCATTTCAACTACCGTATTGTAGATTCCCTTTTTATACCCAATAACCAAATGCAATTGTTGTAGAAATACCATCCATCTGAAATGTCTTGATTGCTTCAAATTTGACTGTGATTGTAAGTACTGCAAAGGCTGATGGTCGTTATGGATAATGGTATCTTTCCCCATCAAATAGTGCTTCATGGAAAATTTTAGGGGCTAATATTCGTGGGAGGGCTAATTTTCCATGATTTTTACAAAAAAATATTTGCCAATTTCCATTTTTCATAAAATTGATTCGCCCAAATATTACAATGTAAAATTATTTTAATCTAAAAATCGCCAACATTATATAGAGAGTATATATAAAATCATTATAAATTTGAATAATTTTACAAATACATCAATACAAATTTTATAGTTTACATATTAGGGACTAGTGAGATTCGCCAATGTTTTTAAACTTCAAGATAATTTTCCATCCTTAAAATTTTCCCTGTAGTGATTCCATTTATTTACACTTTGTACCAATGCATATAACTCTTTGTCATAGGTGGGATAGTTAGTCACAGGTCCATTAAAAATTTCAGAATGAAACGAAATAGGCTTACCATGCTGCATGAGAACTACTCCCATGGCTAATCCCTAACATCTGTTTGGTTCTTAAATGGCTGTCTCAGATCCGGGAGAGCCAATACCGATGCTGAACTGATATTTTGATTTAAATCATCAAATTATTTTTTCTTCATATATCCCCAATGGAATACTTTCTTAAGACTTTTCAATGCATGTAACATAGCTGCAATGGAAGAAAAATTATCAATGAATCTCCTCCAATACTGTGTTGCCCCAAGAAAGCTTCTTACCTCTATAACTGTATTTGGATTGGGCCAATTCAGAATGACCTCTACTTTGGAAGGGTATATCTTCAACTCACCTCCTCCAAAAGTGTATCCCAAATACACTAAAAAAGTCTTGCCAAACTCACACTTCAACATCTTTAAAAATAACTGCTCTTTTTTTAAGAAATTAAGTACCTTGTTCAGATGCATGAAATGTTCATCCCTTGATTTACTCAATATCAAAATATCATATAAGTAAACAATGACGAATTCATCTAGAAATGGTCTTAGTACATAATACATGACTCTCTTGAAGGTAGCTGGAGCATTTGTTAGACCAAATGGCATAACTATCCACTCAAACAATCCTTATCTAGTTTTAAGTGCAATTTTCCAAATGTCCTCCTCAGCTATTCTAACTTGATGATAACCACTTCGTAAGTATATATTAGTGAAATACTTTGAATACTTTAATTGATCAAGAAAATCATCAATGCATGGGAGTGGATAGTGATTATTTACTGTGATTTTATTCAGTGTATGAAAATCTATGCACATGCGCCAAGTCCCATCCTTCTTTGGTACCAAAAAAATTGGTGAACCACACGGTGAAGTAGATAGGCGTATGATACCTTTTTTCAGAAATTCTTGAATTTTATTCTTGATTTCCAAACTCTCCATAATTTACATGTGATACATACCAATATTGGGAAGTGGAACATCCTGCTGCAGCTGAATCTCATGCTGAATTCCCCTCCTGGGAGGTAACCCACTTGGTTCTTGAAACATATCGCCATGCTGACTTACCACATAAAAAAATCAGATTTTAATTTGTCATCACATCCTTCAAAAGATTCATCATCAAAATCATCCTTTTTCATGATCATGAGAAGCACAGAATCTTTAATTACATTAACTAGATTCTTCATTTTCCCTGCATTAACTAAAGAAATATTCAGCTTTTTGCGATGAGCTCTCACAATATACTCCACCCCATCCTTAAGAAAATGATATTTGTTCTCATGGTGATAAAACACCACTTTCCTTTCATAAAAATATGGACTTCCCAAGATAATCCCAGAAATTTCAAGTGGAACCACATCTAACTCGACTTCATCAACAAAGTTTGCAGTAATAGCAAATCGAAATATGCATTTCCTTGTAACCTTAAATTGGCATTATTAACTATCCAACCCAAAGGGTATGGTTCATGATGTGGTATGGTTTCAAGGTTAATATTTTTGACCAAGTCTTCTAAAATCAGTTTTTCTTGTGACCCACTATAAAAAATGCATCAATCTTTGTATGATTTGAAATTACTCTCACATGGAACAATTATATCTTTGTGTCTTCATTTGGAGTGTTGTTGTAACTATTTGAGGAACTAGTAATTTCTATGGCTTCCTTTCCCTTGTTGAACAGGGCTATGATCTTGGTCTCATCTCCAGAATTGGATTTGAGATCATGTTGTGTGGTGGCAATCATCTTCTTTTCCCCTTGTTATTTGGTTTCTTAGGCCTTAGTTTGGGATGTAGTTTCCAACAATGGGCTTCATCATGCCTCTCTTTGGAACAATGTTTGCATGCAGTTTTCTCCCCTTCTTTATTGATGCTTACATTCTTCTTTCCCTTCCATTTTCCTCCCTTCTCTTTTCCCTTACCCTTGAATGGCTTCTTCTTACTACCATCTTCGTGAATGTTCTTTCCCCTTGCTTAAAGATGTGTGGCTTGCACACATACCTCATCTAAATTTCTTGGGTTAAACATAAGGATAGTATGTTTCAAATAGGAATGTAAACCCCCAATTTATTTCAAGAGCGTGTCTTGGGAATTCAAGTTTACTCCTAACAACAAAGCCCTCTTTCTAATCTCCTGGGTATACTCTTGAACTGTTTGGCCCTTGAGTTACCTAAAGTTTTTCCAACTCATAATTGCTTTTTTCATATAGGCTAATGGATAAAACTTTATTTTAATGGAAGAAATAAATTCAACCCAAGAAATGGATATCTTACCATGGATTCACATTTCCTCTTGAGTCTTTACCTCCCACCAAACTAGTGCTGCTCCTTCTAGCCTCAATGAAGCCAACTGGATCTTTATGTTATCCTCTTTTAGATTCTAAATTTTGTAGTATACTTCCAATTGATGGATCCATTTTTCCACCTTCTCTACATTTACCTCACCATTGTACATGTGAAGTTCAAACTTGATGTCCAACTTGAGTAATGGAGTTTTTCCTTTCGAGATTTTTGAATGAGTATGGGTGGTTTTTATGGTCGAAGTGGAAGATGATGCTAATGAAGATGGTGAGAGTGAGGATGGTGGAGATGGAGGTGGCTTTCCTCCATTGCCTTTCAAACTCTTCTCTTCATCCTTCTTATCATTTGAAGTTCCTTCTCCTTGTGGAGGCTTAGAACCTTCTCCTGCACTTTCTGTAGTGAATGCATCAAACATGATTTTAACCATTCTTTTAATGTCATTGATGTCTCTCTTGAAATTTTCCTCTTCTAAATTTTCTTGAGTATCTCCAACACCTGACATGATGGCTAAGGATTCAAGCTCAACTTATTATTCTTATACCTTTTCAATCAACTTAGCTTCTTATGCAATTTGTATCTCTTCAATCTCAACTTATGGAGATAGAACTTGAGGTTCTTCAAGTGCAGCTATGAGTGGAACTTTGGGTGAAGATGATGCTCTCTCAAATCTCTTTCTTCTGGTCCTAACCTTAGGACTAGCAACCAATAGCTTCCCTTCTCTTCTCTGTAACTTCAACCTTGTAAGCATCACAAAATCACAACTATTAAAACCCTTCTTGCACAATCCCAAGCAAAGCAAGCAAATAACCTTTGCTCTGATACCAATTTAATCTAAAATTGATTATTAGTTATTGCTGTGCTAATATCATTTTCATATTTTTAATGAAAGTGCTTATGTTTTCTTTTTGTACAAGGGTTTATAGATGTGCTTATGATTGATTAAAAAAAAAACTTGATAAGATTAAGTGGATTTCATGAACATAAAAGCATGGAAACTAAATGCTGAACAACAACATATAAACACATAGCAAACACATACAACTGATTCAAATACACATAGTTTTGATGAAGGAGTTCACCCCTCCTGGGCTACATCTCCTTAGTCCAGCTTCCATGGCATGTGCCTTTATATTAGCTTCAATTTTGCAAAAATGATTTTTAAAATCTCCTGTTGCCTTTGCAACCTGCTTTAGTTGCTTAAAAACATCAAAATATACCAAGAATGACTCTCCCTAAGCCAAAGTTGGTCAAAAATTGCCTCAGTTATGGAAAAAACCAATTTTCCTACAATTTCTCCACTAAATCTGGAAACTGTCCAGCTAACTCCACTAAATTTGGAGTTCCACCCTAAAATAGCGCTCTGATAGAAAAGATGCTAAGTTAATCTATGGATTAAAACATAGTTAATGAAGGCTTAGTGGATAAGCACATCATTAAACTACACATTAGCCATTTGTTTCATGGCGGATTGGATTAGTTTTTAATCGCAGTTATGGAGGCGTTAATCCAGATTAGTGGCATAAACATATGTTTTAACCGTTTGAAATTTCCTGCCAGTGCAAAGCGCTCGCCCTTGGTTCTTCCTCATGAGCATATGGGAGGGGGCTGGCCCCCTCTGGACCCCCAATTGCGGCACGAACAAACTTCAAATACGTGTGGAATCCTTATGGGTTAAGACCCATGGGGTAGAGGAGATGGTAGCGCGTTGGAGTTGCTTGTGGGTGGTCGTGGGTTCGACCCTGAACCTCAGTGTATATTTTATTCCAACCTACAATGATACATATCCAAAGTATATAACTTTGGAATATAATTCATGTACATGTCCGCCGAATTTGGTGTCAGTCTACCAATTGTAGCACTTCCGCTAGGTTTGGGCCTCCGCTACATTTAGATAGCGCGTCTGCTAGTTTAGTTATCCCCGTCCACTATGTTAATAAGTCTCCACCATATTTTACCTACCCTCTAGATGTAGAATAGGAATCTTCCATAGTTAGCCCACCATATAGTTTGACCCTGTCTGCCATGTATAATTCCTCCACCATAGGTTAAGGTCCAAAACGTTAGGTTTCGAATAATATGCACCATATATAAAAATATATCTGAAACTTTGATATATGAGAAATTTGAATTTCAATCCAAGGTTGGATGGGTCCACCATAGGGGACACATGGCAGCCTCTGGCTGCACCACGTGTCCAGCTCTGGTTGTACTACTTCAACCTAAAAAAAAATGCTCATTCATCCTTAGAATAGGAGGAATTTTTTTTTCAATTCCCAAGCATCATTGGCGAATTTGACTGTGACACTTGTCAGAGTGTCATTGGCTGAAAAATTAGAGAATATTCCCTGGATATCCTTGAGATGTCGACTGGGCTGTTAAGTCATCAGTCTGTCATTGTTTTGCACATTTTTTACGTGTTTAGGAAAATAGACAACAGGTCATAACTTACTCATTTGGAGCCGGATTTGGACGAAACAAATTGCGCCAGAATCCTGGCGATGAGCTCTACGTGGTCATTCTAGTTTGGAGAATTTATGAGAAATTTAATTTTTGAGCTAAATATTGGGCATCTAATCAAGAAGAATGAGAAAGGGTTGAGTATGTAGGAGCCATTGACTTCGTTGGTAGTTGTTGGTGGAGTTGGTAAAAGTACTGAATTTCCCCGTGCATAATTGAGTGTTGTGTTTTGGTTGGAGGGTGGAAGTAAGTAAAATTTTGGAGTCCCTGTTCCAGCTAAGTTATATCGGTTCAATCCTTTGAGAAATTCCCTGCCGGCCCCCACCCCACGCTCTGGAATCTGGCTTGGGGGTTGTTGGGATGTAAGAAATACCATCGTGCATCCCAACCTAATGTTATGTGGAAAATTAGATTCCTAGAATCAATTACAAGTTCATACATCCAAATAAGTATCTAATCCATTTAGCTTATCAATTCATCTTATAAATTATAGCATTCTAAGTACTGAGTGAGTGTGGTTTCCTCATGCTCATGTTAATTACCTTGATGTTCTACCAATGATGTCCTTAGGGCACTATTTCCGTTAGGTAGATGAATTGATGCTAAGCTAACCAATTTCATCTTCATTTTGATTCCAAAGTTTCATAAATAGACCTGAATACATTTTCCCCTGTGACCTCAAGTTCTACTATCGGCTTGACCAGGAGGGCCATTTTTAGTTTATTATTGACTAGTTTTAACATATGTTGTGAGAGAATATTAGTTTTTATCTAGTTTTGTTGTTCTGAGTAGTGATCATAGACGAAATTTTTCATCATTTCTTTGCATTTTTCTCTTAGTAGTCATCTTTCTGCAACACATACACACAAACTATAGGAAAAATACCTTTCAAACATAATCACTCAACTCTAGACCAAACTTCGGTTTGATTCCATGACGTGATAATTGCACTCAACTTCCTTTGGAGGAAGCACAAGGAATGATTTAGTGGTATCTACAAATGTCATTGAATTTTACTTAGATTTTGGTACACGAATTTTGAGGGAGATCATATAACAAAAGTTACCAGTGATCACCCAAAACACATGAACAATCTAGTATTTTAAAAAGCATTGAGCCAAGAGTGGTGAACTAGAGATTGGAATGTTGTTTATTATGGGAGAGAGGGATTTCCTATTTCTCTATTAGAGATATATTTGCACTGAGAGGCACTCTCCAACTCAGTATGGAAGAGATATTGTCTTGTCCTATTATGTCATGTAAACATTTTTTTGTCCTGAAGCATAGTTTTGTCACTTAGGATAATTGTATGGGCGTACGTTACATAGATATGAATTTTGAAGTTATACATAACTGTAGCTATGTGGGATTTTGGAGTTTACGAAGACTATTTTTTTGTTTCATAAATATAAGGAAAATTATCTGAGGGTTAGAAATTTTGATTGCGAGTTAAAACTTTTGAGATTGAATTTTGTGAATATATAGATTTTGGACATTGTTCCATGATGTGGTTTCTAGGGGAATTCTATGCAATATTCTCTTGAAAATAAAGATGTATTTATCCTATATTATAAGGTATGTCTTCCCTCTAAATTAATATCTGATTTAATACAAACAAATAGAACAAAACAACTACAATGCCACTCGCCAATTCAATAAGAAAAGGCATCAACTAATTTAGATTGCAAGGTCATTTTTGAGGGGTCTTAAAACCAAATTAAAGTTTGAAACGACCATTCTATTTTCTCTATATTTTGAGCTGGTAAAGCTTAAGGCCCACAAGAAATTCCATGCATGTTATTCAACCACGTTCTCTCCATGGCATGTGAGATCTACAACGACTACTTATAAATTTTATATCATCACAATTTAACCACTTACAGTTTCGTTCATGGAAGTCCTAGTGAACCTGAACACTCACCGTCACGTTTACCAATTGTATGATTACCTGATATTAGAATGTTTTGAAATAAATATTATTTATTATAAGGTATATCCTCCCTCTAATGCAAGGAAAAATTGTGTATAAGTCTTATTATGTGTGATGAAAATCATGGAAAGATATAACGAAAATGCTACTTCCGAAAAAAATTTCAAGAAATGTTCTTGAAAATTAAAAGCTACCGTCCCCAAACATTGCAACCATTGTACTCCTAGTACAACATCAACACCTCCCATTGGAATAGAAAGCATTGGACTATTCAATACATATTCCCCCATGGTTAGCTTGATATTATGGCATTTTCTAGAGAAATTTATAGTTCCTCCATTTACAACCATCACTTGACATTCTGGTGCTGGGTATAGGAAATAATTCAATTCCTTGGATACCTTACAATGAATAAAATTATTGGTACTACCCAAATCAATCAACACTATTACCTTTTTCTTCTTGATATGTCCTTCTATCTTGAGAGTATGAGGAGTGGTAATTCCTACCAATGCATTACACGATATGGTCGGACTCATTTCTTCTTCTTCTAGGGTTGGTTCTTGGTGTGTATCCTCTTCTTTTTAAGCTTCTTGTTCATTTTATTCCTCCTCTTCACAATCTATGTAAGATAATTTTTTCTCAGCACACTTATGACCTTTAGTGTATTTTCTATCACAACTATAGCAAAGCCCTTTTTCTCTTTTTTCTTCCAATTTTTGTGGTGTCAACCTTGTAGGTTGTGGAAGTCTAGGAGTAGGAACACTTCAATCCTGATAGATGTGAGTGGTAGGATTCCTTGTCGCCATAATTTTACCTTCAATTTTTCTTGCCAACTTGAATGCCTTCTCCAATGAATCAGGTTCCTAAATTCAAACCTCATGTTGGATGTTATCCTTTAAAGTCCCTATGAAGACATAAATCTTGTGTTCCTCTGGAATATCAATTACCTTTATATTCAATTCTTGGAAATCCTCAATGTGCTTCACCACTAAACCCTTTTTTTTTGAGATTTATCAATTGGCTAAAGAATGTTTTGCTATTTGTATCCTCATAATGCACTATCATTTCCTTCGTAAAAATTAACCAAGTGACAATTTTTTTATGGGAGCAAAGCCATCGATACCATACAAATGTATTTTGTTCTAAATGTAAAGTTGCAATGCGTACCTTTTGTGTGTTTCACACATTATTGATATCAAAATATTGCTCCATCTGTAGTATCCATGTTACGAGATCCTTGCCATCAAAATTTCTCATATCCATCTTTGGAATATGGTGGTTCTTCCATCCAACATTAGAGTTTATGAAATCACGATTAACATTTATTTTGTTCTCATCATGAGTTTCCTCAAATATTTTTTCACCATTAGGAAACATTTCTTGTATCAACTTTGTCAAACCTTCCATGTCCGCTTTTAGATCATTCTTCATGTTTTCTATGTTGTCTTTCATTTTTTCATCGATCTTAGATTCCATGTCATCCATCTTAGCTTCCATTCCATCCATCTTAGATTCCATGCCAACTTCCATGCCATCCATCTTAGCTTCCATGCCTTTCTTCAAACCATCCATCTTAGCTTCCATGCTTTTCTTCAAAACTTCCATTTCATTTTTTGTTGATCTTTGTGAGAGCGAAATTTGGTGCACTTGCTCTTATAATTTTGACATGTCATGTTGATGTTCTTTGTCTTCATGGGTCATATTAGAGAATTCTGAAGGCTTAATTGGTGTTGAATTATTTTTAGGGGGAATTTTAGAAGCCAATACTGATATCTGTTCTACAATATTCCCTTGGAATCAATTCAAACTGATTTTTCAAACAAGACTTATGCAATTCGAAAAAACATACATACCTTTTTCTTGATTTTGACGAGCTCGATATTGAAACTAAATTATCTTTGTGATATCAGATATTCAATATCTGAAATTCGGTCCTATATTAGCCCTTTGAATCTTCTTTCGCATGCCATAGGTCTGACCTGATTTGGATTCTTCAAGGAAAAGTTATGCCCAATCTCCCACGATGACTTAATTATGGAATGGTTCAGTAGAGCACACTTGTACGACGTGCCACATGTCAAAGTTTCCTCCTTTGGCTTTGAAATTACGAAAAAAGAAACTAAGGTCTGTGTACTTGCGACCAATTTTTACATAATTCCAATTCGATGCTCAGAGAGAGAGTTATGACGATTTTCCCATAGTCACCTCTTTGAGATGAAATTCGGGAGCCTGAAAAAACCCTAACATCCACATATCATATCTCCGAAAATATTGTGAACCATGATCTGAAAATTTTATAGGAGGTTCCTTAGAATTGTAGGTTCACTTTGTAAATATTTCAGCTTCTGAACCTTCGTATAAATAAAGTTATAGCGCAAATTCCATGATGACTTGTTTTAGGTGAAATTCAGGAGCCTGAAAAAACCCTAACTTCTACAGACCATATCTGAAAAAATTTTACGAACCAAGATCTGAAATTTTTACACTACGTTCCTTAGGATTTTGGATTTGTTCTGTAAAAATTTTAGCTTCTGAACCTTCGTAGAAACTGTTTTATAGCGAAAATTCCACAATGACCTGTTTGGAGCTGCGAAACCCCAGAATCCAAAGCTCTGATACCAAATGTTATGAAACCAGCTCCAAAAATAGAAGAAAAGAGAGATCAACGCCTTATAAATCAGCCACTTCGAGGGGAAAACCTCTAATACATTACATAAATGAACAATTATTGGATGATACAAATGATCAAAACCTCCTTCTATATATAGGAGTCCATGGGGTCACAATATAATCCTAGCCGACCTAACAATAATAATGTAAGGGCACAATAATAACAATATTGGGGTTACAGGGGTACAAAAATAACAATAAGGGGGTTACACTAACACCAATAAGGGACTATACTAGTAATATAGGGACCTAACATACCATTTAGACCTCACGCTGTTTGGAGTAGGAGCCCCATCCAGAGTGTCGATTCGACCACCGTAACTGTAAGGTTCGCCTTGGTTTCAATGAACAAAATAAGATATTACATACATAAACTTTGAACGAGCAACTAGGTTAACATTGTGAAACACTGATTATAATGAGTAAAATGATACTTTCACGAGGGGGGAGACAAAAGTGAGCCTCTAGAAGGAAGTAATAGTACTAACCTAAGAGAGACACACGAGCATAGAAATATTCGTTAGTTATCTAGCAAAATAGTTCACTTAGACACAATCATCATTAAACCATATATAAAACACCTTCAAAATTAAAAGTATTGAGGCCACTGAAATAGTTCAATTTCCTTAATACATGTGAATGAAACATATATAGAAAACATCCAAATAATAGTCCTAAGACATTCACAATACATGCATGAAAATATGTTGGCTCATCGAGCTTCAATTATAAGGTGAAATATCCAAGTACACAATTACAATAGTGAGGCACTAGTTCCAATAGTGGAACATTAATTCACTTCTTGCTTCTCCAAAGAATATTTTTCTCTCCTATGCCAAGTAGAGAAGAAAAGAATCACTCTCCAAATCTTAAGCCTCCAATAACCCCTTTGTTGAGTTATGAGGTTACTTTTATAATAAGGGGAATGTCCTTTCATATCCCCATGACTCTTGAATTACCCTCATGACTTTTGGACTCCCAATGTGTCTTTTGTACTTTTAAACAATTCTTGAACTTCTAATGACTTTCAAACTTTTATACAATCTTTGTCCATATATTATTATGTGACTCTTCATGTTCCACATATGACTCTTGGACTTCCACACATTACATTTTTTCCTTTCTTGAGAATACATCATTACATTCCACATGATGTGGCAAGACACATGGGCACACATTGGCTATTATGATGCACTGGTACAAATTACAACTTGACAATGTGACATGAACTTCATGATGATGTGGCAATTCCTAACTGTCTTCCTTGCTGCTTCGTATTTCATTCTTGATGATAGATATGATTTATGATTCATCTTCATGAAATGTCCACTTTGTTTCTTATCTTCACCCTCCAAAGGGAATTATATCAATATATGAATCCTCTGAGTCATCATGCAATGTCTTTTTTCTGTCTTGACCCATGAGCTGCTTGATGTCTTCATGATTTTTCTTTTATGTTCTTCTTCTCCTTAGTGTTTCTTTAGGCTTTCTCCTTGCTATCTTCTTGAGCATATCCTTGTCATGGTGCGATAGTACTCCTACGAATGAATATCTTTCATGGAAAGGAAAAATCAGTATTGAAACATCTATTCTATCACTGCTTAGCTCATAGAATGATCAACTCATGATATTCCTGTGAGAGGATTAAAAGAAGAAGGCTTCATTAGCAGAGCACAATCAAACTCACTAAGGCTCATAAGAGGCCTTCAAGGTGCACTTGTGTGCTAAAAAAAGTGAGAGATAACTCAAGGGCGCACTTTGAAGAGATAGAGGAGTGGATTTAGGCCTTCAAGGTGCACTCATGCGCTCAAAGAGACTAAGAAGGCATAATGACACACTTTGAAGAGATGAAGGAGTGAAGATTTAGGAATTTAGGCCTTCAAGGTGCACTCTCAAGGACAAGGAGGGTGTAACCTTTAGTGTGCAATTGTGCACTCAAAGAGGGAGAAATTCTTCATGCCGAAGGATTTCACTCAAGCTTCGAGCTTTATGACTGCACCATGTGCTCAAAGGGAATGATGAATCTTCATGCTTTGTGATTGTGCCATGTGCTCTAAGGCTTCGTGCTTCGTGAGTGCGCCATGTGATCTAGGAGAAGAATGAAGCTTCATGCTTCATGAGTGCGGGCACATGCACTTAAGGATGGCACAATTCCTCATGTCGAAGGAGTGTGCTCATAGTCTTGAAGTGCGATCGTTGTTTTGAATTGAGATTAGGCTCTTAGAGTGTGATTTTTAAGGCAAGCAAGTCCTTCTTTGTTCAAAGTGCATTTTTTAGAGGAGAGAAGGTCCTTATTCTTATGAAGTGGGTTTTTTCACTAAGCATTTTGAGTGTGTTCAGGCTTGGAAGGGCATAATTATCTCGAAAAATGGCTACTTGTTCATCTGGAATGTGCTTTTCACTGAGGGAGGCAACACACGACTAGGTGACTTATCCTTAAGAAGTACTAATGCACCGTGATAGGGAGGATACCTTAGAAAATACTTAGTGCAGCAGTATGGGAGGAAAGATACGTCAATGAAGCTCATGAATAATTTGTGCTTATCACTTAGTAAGAGGATTAATGCCTTTAGAAATTGTGCTGGGTTGAAGGACCAAGAAGAGCTCTCACAAAGGCTAAGTGTAGGACTAACTGAGTAGGAGAGAGAAATGAATCCTAACACAAGTCAAACATAGGTCAGACACATAAATTCCATCAATACAAGCCAATGGAATGCATAGGACTCATAAACAATGGTCACACCTTAAAACAACAACAAAGTGACACCTATTTCTAAGTCCAACAATTGAAACAACACATTAAAACACTTAGAAACCATGTTACAACAACTACAAGGACTATGACCAAAAGGTGCACTAAGCTATAGGATTTTGTCCAGTGCATGTTCTAATGATACGTGAGACTGTTTGATGCAGAAAAATGTGCGAGAGCTAACTTTTGGTTATGTGAAAAGGTGTGACACATGCAGGAGTGAAAACACAAAAACGACACCCGTGACATGAGGAAAACATAAGACGACACTTGCAAAATACGAACGAATGTGAAAGTGAAAAATGGAAGGGTGAAGATAACATGAAAGTCCCACTTATAAAAATGATAACTACGAATGTGAAAGCAACACTTGTGGAAGCAAAAATGAGCAAAGGACAACGATTGAGAAAACCCACCAAAATAGAAGTAAAAATGAAAAAAACACTAGTACAAAATGACTAATTAGTTACTAAAAAACAACTAAAATTTGCATATAAATGACCATTTTTCAGTCGGTGACCAATAATGGCTCATTTACAGTATCTTATAACGCAACCAACTTTTAGTCATATTTAGCTTAGTCATTATTTGGTTGTCTCAATTTTATCATCTAGTAGTATATTTAGTCATAAATTTGGTCATAAATTTAGTCATTTATTTAATCATTATTTGTCACAATTAATGACAAAATACACAACAAAATATACTACTACATGGCAAATTAGCTACTAATAATCATATATATGCAAAATTTAGTCATTGTTTGAAACCAATTAATGACCAAAGAAATATGACTAACATGTTATAAGATATTGTAAATTAGCTACTAATAGTCATATATATGCAAAATTTAGTCGTCATTTGTAATCACAAATTTATCATTTACAGTAGTCATTTATCTTTTTTTGGTGATTTCATATTCGTTATATAAATGAGTCATTTAGTAATTTATATTTACTTCATTTACTTTCATTAATAATCATTATAAATGACTAATTTAGTCATTGCACATTCATTTTATTTGTGCTCATTATTAATCAATAAAAATTACTAATTTAGTAGTTTTAGATTGATTTTGTGTGTTCATTATTAATCAACATAAACTAGTTAGTATACTTTTGTGACTAAATTTAAAAAGTTGACTTACAATGTGCATGTTCATCTAATATGAAAATGCAAAGTTACATATGCTAATTACAATAATAAATAATATAAAGTACAACTATAAATAATTTCAATTACATAAATTATATTAACCGAAATGTCAAGTATTACAATATGAGTTTCCAATTTAACATTTGTTGGACTACAATTTACATATGAAATATAGTTTTATCACTTCAAAACATTATCATTATGTTTCCAAGGCATGGCAGGTGAATTCTCCAACTCTAAAGACTTGACCACCTGTCTAAATGTGTGTCTCATGGGATATCTACTTTAAGGATATCACTTGACCATTTCTCTTCTATCTCTCTCTCTTTTTTCATTTTTCACTCCAATGTTATTGTACTCCTCTTTCTTCAATTCTTGCTTCTTGCCATCAATACTGAGTTCCTCTTCTAAAAATGAAAGAAGATACAACGTATAATATAAGACATGAAAGACGATGAACACCAGAATATAAAATAAAGTATATTGTAAAGGATATATATGACATATACTTCAGCATCAACAATGTCAATGCCATTTCCCCCCCAAAAAGAAATAACCTTGAACAATTTTTCTTCAGTTGGGCGATAGTGGCCCACTATATGTCCATATGACTTGTATAAACAAAGAAATAAAACATCACCATAAAAAATAACACCTTAAGAACTTAGTATTTGACCTTCACAAAAAACTTAGGCACAAACATGCCAATTAAATTACATGCTAAAAAGGCTAGGATGTAGATAACTTGTGAAAAAAAACAGAATGAAAAAGACAACATATAATAAATAATGTATGAAAATTGGTCGAAAAATTGTATCATAAAAGGAAAAAAAATCCTAGGAGGGGCTTGATAATTAGGAACAAATCAAGTTGGTTGGTGTGCGATTGAGTATGTTTGAGAAATAACATTATTTTAATTCAGATAGTGACATTCCTATGGTTGGTACTTATTCTTTCATGCAATATATGGATGTAGAGACTAGTGAGCCATTCCCTTACAACAATGATGCTCATTCATAATTTGACTTGTTGTTAGATAAGTTATATTAAGACTTAGATATATATCTTCTAAGATTAAAGTATAATGAGAAATACAATTGTGATAATTCATTTGTCAATCGTGATTATTATGTTGTGTTAAATCATGTATCATTTATAAACTATTATGTTACAGGTAATCATGTATGTTATTGGTGCATTGTTATGTATAAGATTTCAATGATTTATATTTTATTTTTCATAAATTTAATTTTAACTTTTAGTATTTCAGATGGGTTCCCCTATGTCGAAGACCTATACATCCCTTGAGACATTCACTAGAATTTGGGGGTTGCTTCCACATTTCACCTAGATGCATTTTATTGCTTTCACATCCTAAAATATTGGTGGAATATTTCTATTTTCCATTACGTTCATGATCATTCTTTGTAGGGAGAGAAATATTAAGGTGTTTGCCCATTTGAGGTCTTTCCTTCATTGTAATTTCTTCCTTGTCTTTGTTGATAAACATAAAGAAGAGGGAATTCTTGCCTTCAATTTATATTTTCATAGGTATTTTGTTGAAAATATCAAACCAAAGCATCACATTATCCCTATATTTCACTTTTGTGGGGGATAAATTCTAACCAAGCTTTGATACTAATACTAGGGCAAGGTTTCCTCTCATATTTAATGGTTACACACGATCATAAGGATTAATTAATATATAGTTAGTATACAATCGATGATAACTCGAGTGACTTCAGATATATGGTTATTAGGCCAATGAATTGTTTGAATAGGGGATGGTAATGAAAAATAAGGGACAATTATATGACCAACACATGAAACTCCCAATGGATACCCTATTCAAAATATTATCAACTTGCCTTGGTCACTGCCTAATTATATAAGTTAGTATCTCAACATGAATTTACAACCCACAATATAACCATGAACATGACAACTAAATTTAGAGATTGTGATCCCATTACATGTTATATAATGATATAATAAGTAGTATTATGCCAAATGGTATGAATTATTCCTATGTGATAAGTGCTAGAGTAGTACTATAAGTGCACATGTGATTGGCTGAGGCCAAAGGATCCTTATAAAATCATTTATAAAAAGATTGGTCTTCCAATTTTGGCATACAAGAAAGTGAAACATCATATTGGGATGCTTTTCTCTTGGTATTATCTTAGAACTGTTTTGAAGATTGATCACCTCTTGACAAAGGACTTCTGACGAATTTATGCTATTTTTTATGCCAATCTATCATGTTTGATGTTGTGATTCAAATGTCTTGTTGATATGGTCATCAATTGGTCCCATTTACTACTGGAGCACAAAATTCATAATTATATGGTAATTTCTATGTTTGTCATTGATTAAGGGAGAGATTTGGTGTGGATGTAAACTAAAATCATGGTTTTCCTCCCTAATTATTGCGTGGAGATTGTTTCAATTCACTCACATGGTTCCCTACAGATGGGTCCTAACATTATACAATATGGTAACAGGTTAAAATTTGGTGTACCAATCCCACCTTCACAAAACACATGAAAATATATACATAATACACTTCATTTCATGGTTTGACGAGTAATTTCTATAATACTAGGGATTGGGGGCATAATGGCTTGGGATGTAAAGGAGTTTTCATAACCAAAAAAGGCCACTTGCACATTAAAACTTCATGGCACTGTTATAGAGTTTACTCAATTAGGAAGAGTACACCAGCCTTATGCTGTGAATACCTGTTTGGCCTTGAAATTGTCATTCACTTCCATTACATTTTCACTTATATTTCCATTATCACCTTCACTCCACCTCCATTTCATTACATTTACCTTACCATTAACAATATTGGGTTACATTTATGTTTTTCGAAACTTTATTAATTCTTAGCATTTTTAAGTGAATTTGTGGTTAAAAATTAGAAATTAATGTGCATATGCTTATACCTAACGAGTGGGATGAGATTGTTGCCATGTGTAGGTCAAAAGGAAGCTTCTAAAAAAAAATTATGTGGCCTCCCAAAACCAAATTCGAATTTGAGTGGAGAAGATCACGGGATCATGAGGATATGTGTCTCATTTCCTATTTGTATTGAAACTCTAAGAAAACATGTGTCTTATCGTTTCCTATTTTGATTGTAAATATAGAGATATGGGGGGAGATTCATGGACTCTCATAATGAGATAACTTCTCATATTTTTGTATAAATAGGGGAAGCTTTCTCCTATCAAGGTATGTGAAAAATAGGAGAATGCCTATAAGATTAATTAGTTTATTTTACTTGGATTCATGCAAATAGTTTAGTTTTCCATTGCAATTGTTATTTTATTTTCAAATGTAGATTTACTTCACTGTGTAATCTTATGTTTCCTAATAAGCATCTTAAGAAAGTAGTGTCTTATCTATTTTCCAAAATTGGATTGCTTTGGAGTAATAAGGATAAATAGTTATCTAGTTTTCTTTACTGTTCTGCCATTTATTTTCTTACATTAGAATTATCAATCAATTGTGTTAATGGATCTTTTCAAAAGCCATTTCAAGATGATGATGATCCTAAATTGAATGGTTGAATTTCTAATTCATATGATGATTGAATTTACTCTGCACATTGTTATTTTCTTTCTAGGACTTTAGAAACTAAGGCATACTTGAATTCTTACACAACACTTCAAGAAGGTAGTACTTCATATTGAAATGTTGGAGAAAGTCAAATATGCATTAGCTGTTTATGTTTTCACATTTTTCTTTCAGATCCTCACTTAGTTGCATCACTGATATTCCTAAAGATCATTCCAAGGAGATTGATTTAATCATATTTCAAAATTGAATGATTGAATGTTTAATGAATGCAATTAATGAGTTATCTTCTGCATGTCTTATTTGATTTTCTAGATCATTAAGTATAATTGGTTACTTAACACCATCTCATGAAGATCATACTTCATAATTGAATGTTAGAGTAACCAAAGATACAATAGATATTTTTCCTCTGCTTACTGTTCTAGGACATTAGAATTTAAAGTACAGAAAGTTGCTTAACACATCATTTCAAGAAAGTCATACCTCATAATTGAATGTTGGAGTAACCAGAAGTACATTAGTTGATTTCGTTTTCTGCCTTTAATTTCAAGCACTGCAATTTCAATCTTAGCTTTAAGACTTAAATCCTTGAAATAGGACTAATAATAAGATAAACTAGATGCTTTGTTTTCCAAATTAGATTCTAACTAGCCAACATATTTTGGTTTATTTTTATGAAAATTAGATTAACTTGGGAACACTTCCTTTTCTTCTTTCTTAAAATTCATTAGATTCATTTAAATCTTTTCATAGTTTTAAATTAAAAATTCTTAGACATCAAAGAACAAAAACCCCCCAAAACAATATAAAATACAAAACAACGAAGTAAGAGAAAGGTTAACTAAGCACATACAGTGCACCACACTTCATTATTTTACTAACCCCGGTCGATAATTTATGTTATCAATTTAAGACATTAAATTGACTCAACATTTTGGTGCCATTGCTGGGGAAGTGTAATTAGGAGACCTTATTTATTACGTCTAAAAAAAATAAAATCAATTAATAATTTCTCGAGTATGTTCTCCTCCCGCGCTTTATGTGATCTGGAGGATCAGAAAAATAGATTGTTTATGTTAAAAATATTTTTTGTTTTTATTTTACAATAAATTTTAAAATAAAATAAATAAAAATGAAAATTTTCACTAAATTGTTTTATTTAATAAAATATATATGTATATTTTTAAATCTTTGAAAATATGATATATATAATTTTATTAACAAATCATTTCAAAAAAAGATTAAAAAAAAACTTGTCATATTCATTTTCTTTATTAATAAATTTTAATAAAGAAAATTTGAAAAAAATAAAATAAAATAAAAAACAAACAAATTCCATTTTCTTTGTAATTTCTTTTTAATGAAGAAAAATAAAAATAAAAACAAAACATAAAAAAATAAAAAAATAAAACAAATCAATAAACAACTAAACGTAAATAAAAACCAACACAATTGGCTTTTGGGCTTGGTTTGATACGAATGATTGCTGAAAGTTTGATGAAGGCATTAGGGGTTGCTTGAGGAACAACCCAAGAATAAGGAAAAGATGCAGCGCTCGGCATCAAAGTCCAGAATTTGCTCAGTGCTTGCAAAACTCAGGAATCGCATTGAAGTCGGCGAGAATATTTTGGCTGAGAGGTTGGCAAAATTACAAGTGGGTGTCATTTGAATTGGCCGACATTGTCACGAAGCTCAGATTTTATCCTTAGAATTCCAAGTTTGTGGCCAGTTGCCTGCAATGGCGATGGGATGAATAACTCTGCGTTTGCATGGCCATTAGTGGTCGCAAGGAACCATTTAAATGAATTTCAGAGCCCCACAGCTTCCATTCGAAAAAATCAAGGATAACAGAGGTGAATTAGGTTATTTGGTGTGGTTGTTGGGATCTTTATCATTTTTCAAGAAAATGATTTCGAATTGAAATCCATTGCGTTGGTGAAAAGCTAAAACAAACTTGACTTGCTGGATTATTTTGATTTTGTAATCTCTTAAAATCCAACCACAAAAAATCATTTTATTCCCCAGAAATCGTTTTCATTGCCAGAAAAAAAATGCAACTGTTTTTGAAACATGATTTTAAAACTTGAATTTTGATCAAACCAAGGCGAATTTGAAAAATCCACAACATCGGTTTTTTTGCAAACGAGGGAAATTTAGTAACCCAGAAATATTTTTCTAGGTTTCGTAACCGTTAGAGAGAATTTTTCGGTTCTTTAGAGCCCTATTTTGCTATCTACGTGAAAAAAAAACGATTTTTATATATACACAGTGAACGATTTCGGCAAGGTGAGAGAATGAAAATCAAAATAAAATTATATTGTGGCATTCAAACCATACACTTGAGGTGGATGAATTCAAATCAAATTCTTCTTGATCCACATGATTTTGTCCTGTCTATGTGTCGAGCATTCATTAATTGTCCTTACTGTATACGCTGTTTAGAAGTGCCACTTCTATGCGTGTTGCAAAGAGGTAGATTATGAGCTTAGCAACCTAGATGCGACATTGATTTTGCAAAGACTGAAACTAAGTCCCCATAAAAAAGCTATAATAACGAAACTTTGTGCATTTCTGAGGGATCATTCTTCTCTATTAAATGTCAAAGCTAGGACTCATGAGAAAATTGTTACAATCTTGGCAAGAATCGAGAATCACAGTATCGTTGCCCACACAGTGGTTCTTCTAATGAAGAAATAGTTGGATTTTCATTTACATAGTGAAATGTTTAAAATTGAGTGTAAAATTGTGTTTCTTCTGGAAGAGGCAACATAATGTTTCTGCGTTGCAAAATGCATAAATGGAAATAGGGTTTATTTTTATTGAAAAAATTTTAAATTTCAAAATCTCTCACTGCTTTTTCTTTTGCTGTCTTTATTGGATTGTCACAATACCAGTCCTTGTTCCTCACTTCTTTGGATAGGTAACATTCTCTGTTGTGACGCTGATTGAGGTTTAATTCTTAATAAAATGTATTTGCCATAAATTTTGTTTTAAAAAAATTATATATATATATATATATATAATGAGAAAAAAAAAAAAAAAATTCCATATACAATCTATTTATTGAACCAATTTATAAGGAAAAAAAATACTTGCAAAATTTGATTGAGATAATTTTTTGTGAAAGTACTTTTTTTTTTACTGCTTCAAATTTTTTTGACTTTTGCAGCACAAATGATGATTCAATTTGACAGTGACTTGCAGAACAATTGGAAAATGATTTAGATGATTTCTAAACATTTGACATTAATATTGTTGCTGTGTATTTTTTTATGAAGTTTTAACTTACAGGACACAACAAATATTTGTGATGCCAATCGTTTTACTGAGCACAGTGCATGAAGTCATTCGACAACAAGGAGTTGATTTATTTTTCATGGTCATCTCTTAAAAATAGACTTGTTATATAAATCATGAATTGGACTAAATATAATGCTTTCAATTTTCCTTAAAAATATGTTTCATTTGGCATTAACTCTTTTACGTATGTATCAGAAAAGAATTGATCACTTCTTTCTGAACACACTCACGTTTTATGTTTTAGTGCCAAGTTTTTTTTGCAGGTTTAGGATGATTGAATGATCAACAAGAAGATAAATTGTGATGACAATTGGTCTTCAAAAGACCAATCTCATGAGAAACATAGGAACAAGTCCATGTCCATATTCATCAATTAGTCTTCCTCCCTTTTGAATTATAAATCCAACCAAGAACTTCAAATGAAGCCATAATTATTTTCCAAGCAAAAGTCAGTTGTTCATTTTCCTTCATTCACATACACTTTCCATTACTTTTTGTCTACTCCACAAATAAAAGAAATAAGTTCACTTACATGCTTATTGCCTATTGTCATTATTATTTTCCATTTGTCATCTTCCATTTCCATTTTCCTTCTCCTATCATTTTCATTTCGCAAATAAACCTTGCTTCAATGAAAATTATTGAGCCTATAGTCCTTTGAGTCTAAACTCCTTGTAAAGATACCTTGAGGCTTGCATGCCTTAATGGAAAGTATTCTTGCCGATGAACAATGTGAATACATTAATGTCCCTTGTTCATCGGATCTTCTAGGTACTCGACAACAACAAAATTATTCGTACCTATCAAAATGTATTTGGGCATCTTGACTCTCATTGTCATCAATGGTGAGAGTTCTCGTGTTAACTAGTGGCATCCATTAATGGACACTAAGTCAACAATTTCCTACTATGTTCAACATCAGAACATCTATTCACATAATAGGAATTATGCCAATGAGTTTTGAAGACATGAAGACTATCATTTTCAGCATTTTCAAGCAAATGAAGAAGATATGCGGCTACAATAGATCAACACCATTCTACAGCTGCAGAATCAGATGATAGCTGCAGAATCAACATCATTTTGCAACAAATACAACAGTTTTAGTAGAAGCAATAAAAAAACATCTTTACTCTTTTTCTCCATAACTTGCACAATCACTTGAAGAAGATTATGATCAGAATTTTGTAGCCACCACACATGCAACTCATCCATTTTTAAAGGGTAAGTTAAGGTATGACATTTTCTAACTTCTTACAATAGAATTTCCTTGAAAAGATAGAATGATAATTTTTGGAAAAAACATTTCTCTTCCTCATTTCATAAAATTGCCAATACCATCAGTTGGGAGGGGGAATACATTCATATTCATATTTTTCCATGTTCATATCACATCCAGAAATCCACATGCTTCCAAAATATATTAACTATTACATTATTATTATGAGCATACAATGGATTTTCAAAAGTACTCAAAAGATAATTGGATACAAACACAATCGTGGTTGTCACACAAGAACCAACCATGATGCAATCCAATAGAAATATACTTTACAACAAATAATCAAATTATCATTATGCAAAGTTCAAAGATCAAAATTGAATGCAACAACAAAAAATGGTCGTAACACAAGAACCAACCATGTTGCAATTCAAGCAAAAACTTTGTAGAAGTATGAAGTTATCAAATGATATCACACAAAGTTAAGCCAAAGCTCAAGGATAAAAAAAAGATTAATGTAATAGATTTCACGAGGACATGCAATAGCTTCAGTTGGGGGGTATGTTTGGCCTTGAAATTGTCATTCACTTCCATTACATTTTCACTTATATTTCCATATTATCACCTTCACTCCACCTCCATTTCATTACATTTGCCTTACCATTACCACTATTGGGTTACATTTATGTTTTTCCAAACTTTATTAATTCTTAGCATTTTTAAGTGAATTTGTTGTTAAAAATTAGAAAATAATGTACATATGCTTATGCCTAACAAGTGAGATGATATTGTTGCCATGTGTAGGTCAAAAGGAAGCTTCTAAAAAACCTTTATGTGGCTTCCCAAAACCAAATTCGAATTTGAGTGGCGAAGATCATGGGATCATGAGGATATGTATCTCATTTCCTATTTGTATTGAAACTCTAAGAAAACATGTGTCTTATCATTTCCTATTTTGATTGTAACTCTAGAGATATGGGGAGAGATTCATGGACTCTCATTAATGAGATAACTTCTCATATTTTTGTATAAATAGGGGAATATTTCTCCTATCAAGCTATGTGAAAAATAAGAGAAGAAGAGAAATAATTATAGAATGTTTTGTAACAAGGCTTGAGATGGCATGGGATGTAAAGTTGTGAGTTTATCAATAAAGAAAATTCTTTTCTATTATTTAGTTTTAGAATGTGAACTCTTGCAAGTTGGAATGCTATTGGACAATGGAAGGACCCCCATCAACCATGTGCATCCCTTTATAAATTTGTAAGATTAATTAGTTTTTTTTACTTGGATTCATGCAAATAGTTTAGTTTTTCATTGAAATTGTTATTTTATTTTCAAATGTAGATTTACTTCACTGTGTAATCTTATGTTTCCTAATAGGCATCTCAAGAAAGTAGTGCCTTATCTATTTTCCAAAATAGGATTGCTTTGGAGCAATAAGAATTCACAATTATCTAGTTTTCTTCACTGTTTTGCCATTTATTTTCTTAGATTAGAATTATCAATCAATTGTGTTAATGGATGTTTTCAAAAGCCATTTCAAGATGATGATGATCCTA